>BQNB010091432.1:4403-16238 GCA_026074375.1 Tanacetum coccineum
GACAAGTTAATGTAGAGGAACCAGGTCCTTCTACTTCAGGTAATCAAGAACAAGATGATGAATTTGATTTCTGGACTGATTCTTATGCTTCTGATGATGATGAGATTCCAACTAAGCAAGTAACACAAGACATCATGGAAGAGATATCTTTGACAATTGATGAAGCTAAGTTGAAGAAGATGGCGGATGAGATGCTAAGACAAAGATGTACTTCAGGAGATGAACATCAGTATCACATTGATCAGATGAAGAATTTCTTGCAAAGTGACATTGTTTGGGAAAGCAGAAAGGAAATTCTTGTCTCTCCGCATCCATGAAAGATCACACCATTAGTTCAAAGTTGTCAAAGAGATCCTGAAGCTCACATTTGTATTTTTCCATTTTCCTTTTCATTTTAATAAAACTTCAAAATTAAATAAAGCTCTCTCCTCTATGATGGCTTATTCTTATTTTGAGCTTCCCCGACCTCCCGAGATCGTGAATCGAATTATATTGTGTATGAGATTGGTTGTTACTTTTGCACACGAGCAAGATGAGCTCGGAAACAGTATCTAATTGAGAGTATTTAGATGACTGACAACAACAATATCTAATTGAGAGTGATTTAGATGACTGTTAAAACAAACGTTTATGAATTATATAAGGCATAGTGTTGTTTGAGTACCCATGATGCTAGAGAATAATCAACCCTAGTTAAAGTAGGATGTCATCATTTATGATAAATCTACTAACTATATATGCTCAGCTTAGAGCATTGTTGCAATACACATTAAAGAATAAGGATACTTTACATTTTAAGAAACTGTAAAGATGACTGTCTGAGATAGGTATGTTGTTGACTTCAAATACCCCATAAAAGGTACTATCACATTTCCATACTATGATACTTGCAATAGTATACAAATATACATACGACACTCATCATATCATTCAAATCCTTCACAATTTGTGAATTTGAAACTAGTATTCAGAAAGTTTACTCAGATGACTATTTAGCTTTCTTGTATAGAAAGATTTGAGTATGTTGGAAACATTGGACTTCAACTTACTAATTAGTCTCATGCATATCTGTTTTTAGTATTTGGATAATTGGGACTGTAAGATAATTTTTATTTTTTGATGAATGAAGATACGTGGTATTTATTATTCATACATATAATAACATATTATCCTATATTTGCATGTTTAATCCTTGAATAATTTTATTATTCTAAATATGTCCATTGTCAGGTAACAATATGAGAATATTGTTACATTAAGGCAAATGTGAGTGTTGGTTGTATTATTATGAATACATGGATGGTTCTCGCCAAACTCACATGTTATTCACAAGGGATGCATATTAGACGCCCCAACCTTCGAGTATTTACTTTTGGATCCTTGTCATGAGTAAGATATCGAAAATGGTTAAATAAGTCATCCTTAGACTTGAGATACAAACAAGTTCTGCATGTGTGGATATCACTTTTTAATTATAAGTCAAACGTTAATGTGAAGCAGCATCCACAACACTTGTAGTCAACAAAGAATTTGCTCCTCCACTTGATATGTGCATAATGATACCATGACGCCTCTTCCGAATTAATCAGATAATTGTATAGCCGTACCCAAAGGGTAATTTATGATGATTCTCAATTACATTTGGTATATCTGAATTAACTTCTATAACGAGAAACTAAATAGTTAAACTATATGGAATGAGTTAGGATCAATATCCATGGTTTAACGATATTTGAAACAAAGGGATGATAATGGCAAGAAATACATAAACATTATATTGTGATTGTTTTTGAAACTTCATCTCAGGTATTTACTTTTGGATCCTTGTCATGAGTAAGATATCGAAAATAGTTAAATAAATCATCCTTAGACTTGAGATACAAGCAAGTTCTGCATGTGTGGATATCAGTTTTTAATTATAAGTTAAACGCTAATGTGAAGCAGCATCCACAACACTTGTAGTCAACAAAGAATTTGCTCCTCCACTTGATATGTGCATAATGATACCATGACGCCTCTTCCGAATTAATCAGATAATTGTATAGCCATACCCAAAGGGTAATTTATGATGATTCTTAATTACATTTGGTATATCTAAATTAACTTCTATAACGAGAAACTAAATAGTTAAACTATATAGAATGAGTTAAGATCAATATCCATGATTTAACGATATCTGAAACAAAGGGATGATAATGGAAAGAAATACATAAACATTATATTGAGATTGTTCTTGAAACTTCATCTCAGGTATTTTTAGTTTTAATAACAAATGGAGTGTTGCTAGACGTTTTTATTGTTAGTATAAACGCAGTCTGCTACTCCAACTCCCAAGTGGGAGCTGTTGGAATGTGGTAGTTGGATTCGCGTGTTATGTTACTAGAAGTATGTGAGCCTATTGGGGGCACACACGTTAAGACACGAAGAGTACGTTTATTAAAAATTTAATATATATACAAGTTATATTTATTATTAAAGGTTTAGTATACTTCACGAAATGATTTTAAATAACAGTTTGTCATTGTTATGATTTTATAACTAATTTAACGATTATTTAAATATAAACTGAAGGGGCAAAATTTGACAAAACCCGAACTTTTCTAGAAGGGGGTTTTGGGATCAATTTTGAAGATAAGGGATAAGAGTTGTATTGTGATATAGAATTGAGGGTGTTCTAGTTTATGTAGAACTAGAGTTTGGTGCCTATATAAATACCCACCCCTAGCCTCATAGTAATTAATTCACAACACACACGACATATCTCCTAAGCCTTTAAAAAAAAACGTACGTCACATTCAATGCTTAAAAGTCATACGCATGGAATTTATGAATGCTATCAGAATATACATGCATGTAATACGTATGGAAGTTATATCCATGCAAATAATATGCATGTATTGTTTTGGCATTAAGGTTTACTTATCAGAATATTTACACAGCGTAGGATATCTTATCTAAGTTGCTGTGTGATTCACTTCTGTTGCAGCAAACCTGGGTTCGAGTCCCATGAAGGTCTGTTTTGGGTTTTCTCCTTTTATTTGTTCTCCTTAGTTCGACAACAACAAAACCCGACTTAGGGTTTCTGTTTTCTTGGTTTTCTTTTCCACCGAATTTGGTAAAACCCTAACTAGGGTTTTCATACAAGCTACGAAAGAGTGTTGTGGTTTTCGGTTCAAGAAACAAGAGGTGTAACACTTGGTGTTTGAGAGACGTGAAGTAAAGACTAGCATCTTTGTGTATTTGTTTGACGTGTTGTGTGAGCAACCATAGAGCTGATAACCTAATCACTAAGTTTCAAGATCAAGATTCTCGTTTATTGACTTTTGTCATTAAACATAACGGTTAGTTTTTCTTACTTTATCTATGTGTTAATCTTTGATATCAAACTAGATCCATCCACTGCGTACTCATAGTAAACGTGGTTTACTAGTTTATAAAATCCCAACAAATTAAACCTGAATATTCTAAGCTAGTGAAATCGCTTATAACTCTAAAGAGTCAAATGCAATTTCGTACAAAAAGACCTGTAACATATGTTTTTTCTTTGGTGAAACATATCGAGCAACTTCGTCTTTAGATAGAACAAATCTGGCCAGAAGCATTTCACTACTAGGTTTAGAATAACGACATAAAACATGGTAGATTATAGAAGTGAAAAAATGTGCAGGTTGTGTGATTCAGCACCATATACTAGTGTGGCAATTCAACTCATTCACTTATAGATTGCTTATTCGTGTTATGTTTTTTCTCTAATAGGTCAAATAGGTAAAATCAAAAAAATTATCTTAAAAGTAAAGAGATTAGATGTGTCAAAGGTCACCAAAAGCCAAAACATATCAACAATCCCTTGCTGATGCAGGTTCTGAGACTAGGCCCTCCGTGCTGAATGGGGTAGTTATAATAGCATAGGCAAGTAAATTTAGACGATAATAAATCAAAAAAGAGAAAAAACAGAAAGTGGGCTTCACAAAGCACTTGATAGGTCCTTAATCAGTTATCAATATTCGTTCCTCAGTGATTCGAACAGACTAAAACGCAGATCGCAGAGGCTTTACAAAGTGATGCGTTATTGCACTATGATGCTGGAATGGAGCTCATAAATCTGATTCTACTTTCTATTACAAATGAAATTTACAACTCTATGGATGCTTGCACTACGACCTAGGAAATTGGAAAAGAGGTGAACGTCTGATGAGGGGAATATACAAAACCAAGTTAAAGAGAAACTCGTTTTAACGAAAACAAATTTGATCAGTTATTGGTTGAACCAGGGAAGCCCTTGTTTTTCGGTCTACAACCTCTTTGCTCAGTTATGAATGATTTGGAACAAAATAAAATGATTTTTCTAATTGTCACAGTTAACACAAAGTTCTTGAATAGCTTGCAACCGGAATGGTTGAAATATGTCACCTAAGTTCGTCTTGATAAACGTTTAACAACAGATTCTTTTGATGATTTCTTTGATTACCTTTAGCAATTTGAGAAACTGGTTAATGCATCATGGGCAAAGAAGTTAGAAAAGGCTCATGACCCTTTGGCTCTAGTAGCACACGCGGGTTTTCATCTCCAGAAATACCTCATCTTTAATTGGTTACACAACCCTACGTCTGATGTATTATGATGATGTACTACAGGATGATGTTCAGCACCAATTCTGAAGATCCATTAGCCTTTATATATATCTTGTGTTGTTGATCTTGAAGTAACACGCCTCGGATCCTTATTCCGCTGCGACCCATTTTGGGGGTGTTACACAGAAACCAAGCAATAATTCAAGGAGACATGGTGAATATTCAAAGCAAGAATTCTGGTAATGCTGGAAGAAATAATAGACGAGCTTATGTTCAGGAGGAAATCATAGAGGGATTGAATGCTCCAAATGAGATTGGAAATGTTCAAAGGACTCTTCGAACCTCGTCTTCAGGAAATACTTCAACTGTTCAATGCTACAACTACAGTGGAAAAAGACATTATGCTAGGAATTGTCCAAAGCTAAGAGTTCGGGACTTGAAATACTTCATGGAACAAATGTTGCTGGCAAAACAGGATGAAGCTGGAGTAATTCTTACCGATGAGCAGAATGATTTTCTCTTTGTTGATGCTTCAAGGATGGAAGAAATTGAAGAACTCAGTGCAAACATATGCTTAATGGCCAGAATTCAACCAGCTGATAACACTTCTGATGTTGGGCCAAGCTATGATTCTGCATTTATAAGTGAGGTACAATCTTCATCCAACACTGAAAATGAAGAACAAATGTATCCAACTCATACTAAAATTATTAACAGTACTATTGGTGATGATCAAATTGATAGCGATATTATATTTGATTCACCTAATGGGAATGTTAATAGTGGCAGTATTGAAAAAGATACACATGTTCCTGATCTATGTGTGTTAGAGCAATTAGCTAGAAATGCATATCAGGAAGCTGAAAAACAACAAATATTTGCTCAAAAAGTTCAAAAACAAAACATTTAGATGTCAAAGATTACAAACGGCAAAATGAGGAACTTCAAAAGACTCATTCAATTTTAAAAAGACAAATGAGTGAAAATGAGGATAAATATCATGACACTGTTCTAGATCTTGAGGCCAAACTGAAAAAGAATGTTGATCTAATTTTAAAACTTGGCAATTCCTTACAAGGAATGTTTATGCTTGGACCAAAGCCATTGTCTGTGTATGATCAGCAATTAAAACATGGTTTGGGGTACCCGAATCCTTATACACTCAAGCAAGCAATTTCACAATGTCCAAAGTTATATCTTGCCTCTAGTTTAGGTAATTCAGAGATTTCTTTGCATGTTAGAGATACTGAGGACACTCTTGATGAAGCTTCCAAAAGTCAACAAAAAGTGTACGAAAAAATGAATGATCCAATTGCTGTTGCAAATAAACAGAATTGTTGGACAATTGATTATACACAAATAAATGATCTCTATAAAGACTTTGTTCCTCAAAAAGAACTTTCTGCTGAGCAACAATATTTTCCATCTTCTTTTATTCCTTCTGACAAGAATTCAAATGCAACTCCTTCTATCCCGGTATCAATGCCGAGTGACTCACCTTTGATCATTGAGTTAGATAAGATAAAAAATTGTTTTCAAAGGCTGTCTGAATTAATTCAAAAGAACTGTAAACGAGCAAGCATTTTTTATACGTCACCTGAAGAAATACAACTCAATGATTTTTGTCAAGATCAACTCAAACCAATTGTAAATGAGTTGCAGTTCTATTTTGAATTCTTTAAGACACTATTTCAGAGGGATATAAAAGAGATGAAAGATGTTTTTGAGTCTACAGAGAGTGCACTTTGTGAACAAGAAAAGCAAAATGATTTTTTGAAAGATCAACTTTTGGAAGTATCTCTCAAGCATGAAGTTGAATTAAGTGTGTTGTTAAATCATGAATGTGTAGACAATTCACTCCATGCTGAAATTGAACAACTTAAAAAGAAATCCATTGAGATTCAAAAGGGTTTGCAAGCAAGAATAAAAATTCTTGAAAAAGATGTTCAACGATGTGAAAAGCAAAGTGTTGATTTTGAATTAAAGTTACAACATGAAATAGGAAGATGAAAACACTCAAATCACTCAACTAATCTATGTGGTAACATGTAACTAATTCTCTCAATTGCTTGGTCGTGACGAGTATTCTATCATAAGCTTGGCCAGGATACACATATCCACCACTAAAGCCAAGGAGTAACAAGTTTATAAAGCTAAATATGGGTTTTTATGATAAGGAATAGGGTTGATCATTCTATAATCTTTCACCAGAAGTACCACCCCAACAAGGCAGTTGAAGCACACATACATGGCCGTAACGACAGAATAGACATGTGTGTTTGATCACATCCTCATTCGAATTTAACCAACGGTTAGGATGAAGAATGATATAGTGTAGGGATCTTCTAATTTTCACCAAAAGTCATACACCAATGGCTAATTATTAGGAAAGGGAAGTAAATTATTGTTAAATAAAAAGTACGAAACAAATAGATTAAGACTAAAATACAGTTGCTATAAACTTTTCCCGACCGTTACCATGACAAAGACACAACTATTTACAAACGTATTGATCATAGATCAAAAACAACAACCAAAGTTGGCGTTCAAATAATGGTCAACTTCCCAATCATCCCATAACTTTACATACTCTACAAGGTAAGTGGCGATATCTTCCACTTTATACAATACTCTACATCGTTGATTCTTCTGAACGTGTCAACGAATAATCGATCCTTCGTGTAATTCCTTTGGTAATGCTCTTGCGAAACGATTATCTTTAAACTTTCCTTCTCTTTTTTGTTGCAATGTTTCTCATTTTTTCGATTTTTTAAATAATAACTATGAAACTCGGAGTAATTTCACCATCTTCACGATCATAATAATTCCGGATAATTCCTTCGGTAATTCTTCATTCTTCGGACGTACCAATAATGGTGATGGTAGCAAAAATACGTGAGCTACGACTACTTTATACATTCCCATTTGCGATGTGCAGATTTCCAACCGCACCAAAGATAGAAAATGACACAAGACTCGGGAAATACATACTCTACACTTTAAGCAACTAGCAACCGTAAATTAAACTTAATCTAACAGGGTAGGTTAAGGTGTAAAGGTGTAACAAAACAAATAGTTGGTGTAATTCCTAAAGGATTGGCTCTACGGGTTGTTCTAGGGGTATCTTACTCTTAAAATAAGAGTAAACAAAGGGTTTATACGGGAGGTTAACTAACCGGTGTAGTTAGTTAATAAATAACATGGATAGGCTTTTTGGGTGTAATCCTAAAAATTTACCAATTTAAACAAGTTACTCCAATTAAATCCATAATACTCATCACTGTGGTCTCGAGTGATATACCAAGCCAAGTTCTAAAGTCTACTACATCACCGACACACTCATATTTTGTGGGATTTGGGTAAACATTGGGAAACGGATAAGGCTAAATCCTCACAATATCTATCAAGGGTTATTGTGTGCGGGTTATGTAACATGTAATTTTCACAAAAGTATGCTTAATTTTTTTAAATTTGAGCATAATTTAAGCATTTTAATGTATTTGTGTGAAAAATTAGGACAAGTAAACATTCTAATTCCATCCCCCCACTTAAAATATACAACGCCCTCGTTGTATGAATAAAACATTAAATACGGGAATTAAAAAGAATTAGAATGAGAAACTCCCCTGACATTTGCTCGGTAGTGATTATCCATGTAACTTTATTGAGCAAAGGTTTCAAGACTCCAACACTTCAAGATTTCCAGATTTGTAAATTCTCCACCAATATTCGTCGATTTCTTTTCCTTGTGGTCCTGTGCAAATTCTCAGAAAACAAATGCAATTCTATCTCCGTGTATTCGTTGGTTAGACTCTGTACAGGAAGTCGATACGCTGTATCCATTCCCAGGATACGCCGTATTGTATACGCAGTATTCATTTAATGAATACGTCGTATAGACTGTGCTGAAAATAAAGACTGGATAACGTCCAAAAGGTCAATACGCCGTATCCATGGGGTTTAGATATGCCGTATAGACAATCTGGGAAGAAAGACTCGATAAAAATTAAAAATTACATTCCGAGTTGTCTCCCGGCAAGCACTATTGTTTACAGAAAAGTCTTTAAGTTAGACTTGCCCCCAATTTAATCCCATCCTTATAAAACAATTTGGGATCGAACGAGATGCCAAATGGCACATACAAATTCTTGATTAGGAAAATGAATGACATCCCTTTGTTAATATAATTACAAGTCATGATATTAAAATTTAATTCCATGATAAAAATTTCAGTTTTGAAAAATTTATTAGATGTATCATGACTTGTTTCCAAAAGCTTATTTGACCCATGTGCATAGGCACCATCATCGGAATTTATTACATTACCCCTCGAAGACTGTTTGATATCGATTTTATCATCATCATTGTCCTCATCCGATTTTGAATCATCGGGATAAATTACGTTAAAAGAAAATAGATCATTAAAGTATAAAACGTTTTGTTCCTTTTTATCACATTCGGACAACGATGTTTCACCATTCAAATCAAATTCATCGATATGTTAAGGACTTATAGTAGGTTCAGTTAAGAAATTTGATTTAGACGTTAGAGCATCATTGTAAACAATGGCTGGAAATTCATTCTCAAAATCTTTAAAGAACTCTAAATCATCAAAATAACTAACCGTAGGCTTGGGTGACGGAAATAAAGGCATATTGAATTTTTCATTATCATTTTCCAAATCCGTTTTAGAAATTATTTTATAAGAAAATGAATTTTTGTCATAAATCACCGTGTAATCCTCATCGTCGGATTCGTCAAATGATATTCTAAAGTCAATTTTATTGTCGTTAAGAGGACTTACCGTGGGTTCATACGAGGGCGTTACTTCAGATGTAAACACGTCATCAAAGACTATAGCTGGGAATTCAGTTTCAACAGATCTGAGGTCGTGAACGTCTTCATTACACCAGATCTTACCGTACGTAGCAGTTTCCCATTTATACACCTTACCATGCCTACGAGCTTTTTCTTCCTCAAGCCTGATGTACTCTTCCATAGTAATGTTGGGGTCGTCCATTGTGACCTGTAATAAATTTGCTAGAAAAACTGTCAAATAACTTAATATGTCGTATTTAGTGTACTGAATACGCCGTATTGATGATAGAGTCGAATACGCTGTATTGGTTTAAAAAAAACTTTATACGCCGTATCCAATAATTTGAATACGCCGTATTGAGTATTCGACTCAGAAAAATTACAATGAACTGTAATAATGCAGAAAACACACAAACATACAATATGCAAAAATATACAATGCAGAAAATTAAACACACAAACAAACACATAAATATGCAAATTAATCTAAGCTACACTAAACTAAACTAAAACACTAATAAAAACAAGAATTAAACAACTTCACTCCCCGACAGCGGCTCCAAAAACTTGATGTGTCATTGTGTAGGTGTTATTTTATGTATCAAGTTTTACTATTTATATTTTGCCGACTTAACCTAAAAACAACACTTTAACGGGCAGTGTACCCGGTCAAGATGTAGCTTCGTTGGTAAGTAGGGTGTCGATCACTGAGAGCGAGAGCGTTAACTCCTAATTCTATCAGTATTTTAGTTATCTATGTTAGTACTAAATTAATCTAATTTATGTTAAACCTAAACTAACGATAAGGGGGGTTTCCGCCTGAGAGATTCGCACGGGTTTGGTTGGTGACTAAAATCAATTCAAGGCACTTTAACCCACACAAGCAAATTAACAGAAGATGAAAAAGCGGTTGAGCCTAATATAAGGAAAATGTATTAACCATTATTAATCCGATTAGAACGTTGGTTTGTTTATTTAGTGCAATGATTTCTTATCTCGAGGTGGCATATCTATCTAATATCATAGAGGACTTAGGCGTTATACTTCTTCATAGAACTCGAAGACACATTAATTCTGTCACAATTTAAGAGCAATCCTCACATAAAGCATCCTATGTTTGCTGATTATAATCTATATTAGGATTAAAGCAATGGTGATCTTGTTAAACCCTAGCTTATAGAGGACTTTACCCACTTACAGCTTAAGAGAGTCTATAGATACACTAAGAGAAGGTACACATTGTCCAACTATCCTTTGAATCAGAACGTTATTGATAGGGACTTATCTGAAGGATTACCTGAATCAGTAATCAACAACGAATCAGTGAGAAACCAAAGCAATATCCAATTAGAACTAGTAAGCCCAGAAGCGTAATATCCTAGGACAGACTTAACAGACTTAAAAGGACAATATTTATAATCCTATGATTCTAGATGTATAAATTAGTATATGGAGAGCTATCCCAGACTCTAGATTTACTTGGTTCGTATCACTAGATCTAGTTGAATGATATGTCGCATACAAAAGCACGTAAACACATATAAATTGATAAACATAAACAAGCATTCAACGATAAATCAAGAAATCAAGAAAAATAATACCAAACATTCAGATCTTCATAATAATGGCTAATACCCGAAGGTATTAGCCTTCAAACGTCATAATAAATACAAGAGCAGTTATTTAGCCATGGTAAACTAACCGAGTTAACGAATGATACCAAAAACTGAACGATTACTAAATAATATGGAATTACGCGTGTCTCCTATGGAATGGATAGCGTTGCACAACCTCTTCTGCTCTTCTTCTCTTCTAAAAATCAAATTTTATGGTTTAGGTATCGAGAATATGATTTTGCACCCTTAAAACTCGTTTTTGAGTTTTTTATTTATACTGTCTGGAGTCGGTATCGATACGGCGTATCCAGTGAGTTGGATACGGCGTATCGGGGGTTTTTTTGGAGTAGGGACTGTTAGGTTCATAAAAAGTGTTGATTATGTGGTTTAATTATATTTAGTCATTAGTCTTTATTTTGTTTAGAATAAAGTAGTTTGTAATAAGGTATATTATGCTAAAAGTAAGAAATAGCATAATTGCCAAAGAATAGGGACTAGAAGTGAAACATTAGAAAAATAAAGAAAGGGAAGCCTCCTTCCTTCTCCTATAAATACCCCTTCTAATCACCATTAGAAGGTGATGCCTTGTAATAAACTTTTCCTTTTTCCCTCCATTTTAATAACATTTTAAATTTAAATACTTGCCATCCTCTACTATTCTCTCTAAGCTTTCATGGTTGATTATGTATGATTCAAGATAAAAAAGACCTAACAAGTGGTATTATATGCCATTAGAGAATTAGAGTGATTCGATTTATGAGTTTTTACATGTCCGAGAACCTCAAGATGACATTCGGTGAATTCGGTTGAGATTATTGAGCTTTCGAGTT
>BQNB010091432.1:16561-26879 GCA_026074375.1 Tanacetum coccineum
TCTAAAAAGCGACTACTGATCAATTAGACTGAAACAACCCTGAAGGATAGCAATATCCACATGATTTACGCAATCCCTTACCATTTATACCTAATGCACAAGGTCATTGAGTCATACCTTTTGATTACTTTATCAACAACGACCTTGTATATCTAAGTAGTGGTGTCTCAAGTCAAACTTATGCAACTTCAGTGACTAAGACAAAGGCTACAGATTATGGGCACATTAAATGGATTGAAGACTTAGTCCCAAACACCATATGGAGCCAAGTGCCGATTGTCTACGACAAACATGCACTCTGGGTTTCTCTCACTGGGGGCGAAAATGTCAACATTTCTATAGATATGCAATCAATAGGGAATCTGCTCATGATCTCTACTCCAAAAACAGAATCATTGCTATTAAGAAGCTTGCGACTGTCGAATGGCACAATTACAAACATTTGGACTGGATCACTATTCGTAGAGATGATGACAAGCTGTACACATTCAAAGAAGGCGATTACAACATACTTCTCCTTCAAGACATCGAAGACATGCTGCTTCTTGTTGTTCAAGGCAAGCTGACAAATCTCAATATTAAGGAATGTCTAGCTTTGGGTGTTTCATTGTGAATGTTTACAAGAAGCATTGTCATCAAAAGGCGTGTGGAAGATCTTTAATTAGGTGTCAAAAGTTACCAAAAGAAGCTTGTTGATACCTTTTGAACAGATCTTACTTAGCTTGTTAAAGCTTAGTTGTATTGGATAGATCCAAAACAACTATAATAGAAAATAAGATTGCGAATACTACAAACTATGCGGAAACTAGTTTATATTACTAAGAAGAACAATGAAACAGTAAAACAAGATCTTGCTAAACTTTCAATATACTGAACACAATCAAAGTTACAGAATAACCTTGAAACTATGAATACCAACTATTAGAAAATGATTTCTAGATCTATATATTTCTAACTATGCCTTAGGGTTTCTTTAATACACCAAGAAACCCTAATGGGCTTACCAAACGCATCAAGTGATCAATGCATATCTATTCCTAATATATCTCATGCATATCAATTTAGCAGTACTAACTATATAACTAACAATACTAACTATTATAACTAACAATATTAATAAACTGACAGTACTAACACTTTGTACTGGCAGTACTAACTATAACACTAACAGTATTAATAACTTAGACTGTTTTCTCTAATCTTCACCAGCAGTAGTTTCTTCAACCAGCAGTAGAAACTTAAGAGTCCTTTATTCCTAACAAACCATAAATTACCACAATTCTCATAAAATCACCACCGCCAACACGACATAATTGCTGAACAAACTGACAAACATCAAATAGTCAAAGGACTAAAAATGAAATATTTAGAAGACAAAAAGGGCAAAGGTTAAATGGATCATAATAATGTTCGTCCTATTCCAATGTCAATCAACACCAGGTTTATCAACTGCTTGCAACCTGAGTGGAGTAAATATGTTACCATTGTTTGTCACAATCAAACAGGAGATACAATTTTCTATGATGAGTTGTATGATTCCTTAGTATAATTTGAACCACGTGTTCTAGCATCCAGAGCAAAGAAAGCTGCCAAGAATCATGATCCATTAGCCCTTCTTGCTAATTCAAATGCTTATTCGTCACAATCTCATGCAAATTCTTCTTATTCACCACAATCATACTATGTCACACACCTTCATCCGTTGCTGACTATGAAGATGAGTATCAAGGGGAGTTACAAGGGGATTCTCAAAAAGATAATCTTACAACTGCCATGATGTTATTAGCTCGTGCAATCACTCAAAAGTTTTCCACACCTACCAATAATCGTCTTTGTATTTCATCAAACCAAGAAATCAAGATGTGATTCAGGATGGTAGAGTTGATCTACAAACCAAGAATGTAGGTTATGGTGGCACTGGTAACAGGAATGCAGGGAGACAAAACAAGAATCATGCATTTAATGCAGGAACTGGGAATGATGAAAGTAATCAGATTGTTCAGCGTGTTTCACGAACTGAGTCGACTTCGGGAAAGGCAAATGTTCAGTGTTATAACTGCAATGAAAAAGGCCACTATGCTCATGATTATTAGAAACCAAGAGTTCGTGATGCAAAGTATTTCAGAGAACAAATGTTGCAAGCAATGAAAGATGAAGTCAAAAGCAACCTCAAGGACGAAGAAAATGATTTCATGCTCGATAATTCTTATGAAAATGAAATATTAGAAGAGTTAACTGCTGCAGTAATCATGATGGCTCGAATCCAACCAGCTGATGAAAATGCTGAGTCTGAACCATCCTATAATTTAAAGGCTGTTAGTGATGTGAATGCTTCAAACAAGGTTTATGAACAAGTGAATCGTGTGAAACGTAAAACTATTATTCACACATCTGATGATGATCAAATTGATTCTAATATCATATTTAATGGCGCTCCCAGATCTGTGTCTATCTAAATGGATGTCAAGACTGCGTTCTTATTTGGTATACTACGTGAAGAGGTCTACGTCAGTCAACCAGAAGGATTTGTAGATCAAGATAATCCCAACCATGTGTATAAGCTAAAGAAAGCTCTTTACAGGCTAAAGCAAACTCCACGGGCTTGGTATGATTTGTTATCATTATTTCTACTCTCCTAAAAGTTCTCCAAAGGTGCTGTTGATCCTATGTTATTCACTTGGAAAGAAGGAAAAGACATCTTACTTGTATAAATCTATGTAGATGACATAATTTTTGCTTCAAATGATCCTTCACTTTGTGAAACATTTTCTGAAATAATATGTTCAAAATTTAAGATGTCGATGATGGGAAAAATGTCTTTCTTTCTTGAACTTCAAATTTCTCAAAGTCCCATAGGCATCTTTCTTAACCAATCCGAATACGCTCTTGAGATAATTAAAGAGTATGGTATGAAAACCAGTGACCCAGTAGTACTTCAATGGTGGAGAAATCCAAACTGGATGCAGATACACAAGGGAAAGAAGTTGATCCCACACGTTATCGTAGAATGATTAGCTCACTTATGTATCTAACATCCAGTAGACCAGACCTTATATTTGTTGTTTGCATGTCTGCATGGTATCAGGCTAAGCCTACTGAAAAGCACTTACATGCAGTTAAGCGTATCTTTTGATAACTAAGGAACCATTAATATGGGTCTATGGTATTCGAAGGATTCTTGTATTGCACTAACATATTTTGTATATGTTGATCATGCTGGTTGCCAAGATACCAGAAGAAGTACATCTGGCAGTATGTAGCTATTGGGTGATAGATTAGGTAGTTGGTCATTCAAAGAACAAAAAAGCACAGCCATTATCCTGTAAGAAGTCTTAAATAATCGCCTTAATCTGGATGTTGTGCTCAAATCCTTTGGATGCGATCACAACTGACAGACTATGACCTTGGATTCAACAAAATTCCTCTGTACTGCGATAACAAAAGTGCCATTGCTTTATGCTGTAACAATGTCCAACATTCTTGATCCAAGTATATTGACATTAGATACCACTTCATCAAGGAGCAAGTGGAAAATGGTGTGGTTGAACTATACTTTGGTCAGACAGAATATCAGCTGGCAGATATCTGTACCAAGGCATTGTGGACGAGAAAGACTTGACTTTCTTTCAAACAAGCTTGGAATGAGAATCATGTCTCCTTAAAACGCTAAAAGACTGACAGAAAGAAGAAGAAGAGTGATCGTTGCACATCTTCTGTATCCTATGTATATAAAAAATTAAAAAAAACACAAAAATATTTTTCATTTGTTATAAAATTTTACAAAAAGAAAATACAGAAATATAAAACCAGAAAATCAAATACAAAAATATAAAACAAGAAAATACCAAAAATATGTTTTCATGACATGTCTTCTGGAATCGATAATATTTACAGCTTTAGAAATGTTATTCAATAATAACACGAAACTGTAAATAAAGTTCGCGCAGAAGTTCAAACTATTTTCAAAACATGTCATTGGCTTGCAAAGACTTGTGTATACTTTGCTACACAACTCAGGATTTCTATAAAATAAATGTACGTGTCAGTGCATTTATTTGTTAAAATAAGAGAAATCTTATTTTTGTTAGTGTTGAATTTTAAAACAAATTAATCATCTCCATGTTTCATCAGAAAATGATTTTCAAATACAGTTTGAACTCTCAAACAATGACTACAGCTATTTAAATAGAAAACATGTCATTATTTGAGGGAGAGAAAGTGGCAAATAATCTTCTTCAAAAATCATTTGAAAATTCAAATGAAAAAGGTTTTTGGACAATAACGGATCAATATTTAAAGGGGAGTTAATTAATTTTAACTCATTAGGGCTTTATATGTTATTTGTTTAATCCTTTAGGGGCTTGATTGCCAAATTAAAAGTCTAGACTAGTTTGTAGCAACTAGAGGGACTTATGTGTTATTTACTGAAGTTAATAAGTGGTATTAAAAGTTTAAAATAAAAAATGATAGGAGTAATAAACCACAGGGACTCGAGGTGCCAAAAACATAAAATTTTTATACAAAAACCTTCCCAACCGATTTGGTTTCTATCATTTAACATTTTTCCACCCTTTGTGTTCTCTCTTGCTTATTTCGGCCAAAACAAAGAACCAATAAACATCAACATTGTGTTTACAATCTTAAGGTAAATCATCATACTATGTTTAAAAATATACCCACATCCACTCGTTATCAAAGAAATTAGATAAAAATCCACAAAAATGGACAAAACCCTAAAATTCAATTAGGTGTTTTCTAATTTAAATGTGATGTTTTTGAGTCTAATTGTAAGCGGTTTTGATACCTAGGGGGTGTACTAATACTCGTGTAAAATAGTTTTGGATTGGGATCCAATTGAATGTTTTCTTGGAAATCTCGTGGGTTAAAAATATGAAAAATGGAGTTGGGGGTATGAATGTTCATGGGTTTTTTGTTTAAGGTGTGTTGAATTGTGTCCTTGTTAGTATGTTGAGTGTGTATCAATAGGTTACAACATCAAGTTTGGGTTTTCTTGGCTTAAAATTTGGAATTTGGCTCGAAAAGCTCAAAAATTGGTGTTCTTGGTGTTAAATCTTGATAAAAGGTCTTATGAGGTGTTTGTGATGGCTAGAAATGATGTTAATGTTTGTCTAATAGTGATTGGTTAATATTCTTAGGTTTTACTAAAAGGTTAGCCGATTTAGCCATTTGATTATACCTAGCTGATTTAGACACCACAAAAATACTTAGCCGATTTAGACACCACAAAAATGTTTAGCCGATTTAGACATTGCAAAATGCCTAGGCGATTCTGCCATCTCTTAAGCCTAGCCGATTTTGCCATCTCTTAAACCTAGTCGACTTTGCCATCATGTTTTCATTTGCCAATTTATCCATGCTTGATTATAATGTTTGACCCTGTTTGATCTTGGATTTCTTACGTAACTTAGATTAAATTTAACCTGCATTGATTATTTATCCTGGGTTGACCAATATTTGGACTGTTGACTTTCTAAGTTGACTTTTGATCATTGACCATAGTTGACCTTTTCAATCATGTTTTTATTAAACAATGTGCAATCCCCTGATTAAATAACTAGTCTTGCATCTTAATCAAACACAACAACATGATCAAAAAGCCTAATCAGTGATATATATATATATATATATATATATATATATATATATATATATATATATATATATATATATATATTTGCTTGTATATAAACTGTATTGGACTATTTCTAGCAGAATTATGAATCTACTTGTTGCTTAACAAGTTGCCCTTGATGATGCCCTGGTAGCACCTGATAATCGTGTTGTGATTAGCAGGTGCAACCATGAGGATTGAAACAACTAAGACTCAGAAAGATTCACTTTCAAAGTGGGTCTGGGACTCTTCTTAAACTCTATCCCTGTTCACCAGCTTTCTTAGTCACTGCTAATGTCCTTGAGATCTACATGCATCAAAGACACCTCATATTACCAATTCAAGCTTGACAAAAAGAAGTTCATAATTGGTGTAGAAGTTTTTCTTGAAATTATCCAGATTTGCCCTAGACTCCCTAATTAAAATTTTGTTAAACCACCTTCTCATGAAGAAATTATCACATTCATCAAAGAAATTGGTTACAGAGGGGAACTGGAATCTATTACTGAGTTGTATAATGATCATATGAGTCAACCATATAGAACCTTCGCTTCTATCATCAACAAATGTCTTTCTAGGCAAACTACAAGTGTTGACCAGCTTCGACTTTCAAGAGCTCAAATCCTATAGGGTATGTACTATAAGAAGAATGTAGATTTTGTTGAGTTAATTTGGGAAGACTTTATTTACCAGATTGAAAACAAACAAACCATTGCTGCAAAACGGTCAAACATGCCCTATCCCAGGTTTACAAAGGCAATCATTTAATACTTCATCTCCAAATACAAAACCATTTCCATGAGAAACAATTTGTTCATGCACTCGATCAAGAATGACAGTGTTTTGGGAGTACTGAAGTTTGTTTCCAAGTATGAAGATAGGCAAGTGTATGGCAAACTGATTCATGATGTCATGATGTCTAAAGAAATCATGGAAACTACAGCTTATAAGACTTATCTTGCTTTTGTAACTAGAAAATCCATTCACAAGAAAGCTAGAAAAAGGATAAAAGATGCTACTACTACAATGAAGGAAAGTTCTCTCACTGTTGATGACAATATTATCCCAAAACACTTGCTGTAGCCTCTTGAATTAGCAAGATCAATGAGCAAAACTGAAAGTTGAGAACAAGAAGTAGCAGACTTCTGCATTGAGATCATTAACGAATAGTCACTAGAAATCCTTTTAAAGAATAAGGCAGAATGAGTTTCATCAGAGATTACTCCAACGTATCAAAGAAGAAACCACTAGACATCTCAAAAACTTAAAGGTATTCAATTCAGTCTGAAGCAAGATAGCTTGTTGCTGATAAAAGAAGCCATCAAGCCAGCAAACTAGATACCATGGACCATTACAGACTACAGGACTCAAGTGAAGACGCTTTTGATATCCAGGGTTCTCGATGAGCCAAGGGTTCTATTTGCAGTATGATGTATATAAGAATGTTTGGGGGGTATGACAGGACACAAAGAGGTACTGTGAAGAAGATAGTTCCATGGAATCTAATCAAAGACGATGAAAGAAAACAAGCATGATAATGATGAAACACAAAGAGATGAGTACATGCATAAAGATGAATACGTACATACGGACGATGATGAACGAAGAATTAGAAACGATGCTCTAGCAATGTATGATGCTAAAAAAGAATGGATGAAGCCAAAGCAAAAAAGAAGAAAATATCCAATCATGAACTATACAAGATGAACAAGTAAATGATGAAGTATTGGTGCAGGTGTTCTGGGTCCCAATGACACTCAAGAGAAACCTAAACTATGATCTCCACATATGTCAATGATGTGTCTTACTACGGTAATCAATTTATTATCTCTTCTCTTGAACGTTCATTACTGGGTACTGTTAAGGAATCTACATATGCAAATATTACATCTATGATAGGTGTACAAATTCAACAAGAGATTCCGTCTGTACTTTCATCACCTTTACTTAATGTACTTACCTCAGTTGTTCCTCCAACACCAACAAAATCTAATCACCTCACCAATTCCAACACATTAAACAATAACAACTTGAAGCTCCTTATCTCAAAAGAGCTCCAGAGAAGACATAAAAGACTTAGACAAGAATATTCTCATAAAAGTACTTTAGAGATCTAGAACATCAAGATGGAACATGCAAAAAAGCAAACAAAAGACTTAGTATATAATAAAATTATCTAATAAGACTGCACTTGCTGAGTTTGATCAGAAACAAGCCCTGTTTGATTCCATGCATGAATCCAAGTCATTCAACAAACATCCTGCAAACAAGACTCTGTATCATGCTCTTATGGAGTCAAAGATAGCATACGAAAATGCCATGGATCAAGGAGTTGTTGATTTAATCAAACACAAGGAAAGACTGCATGATGATGATGATAGAGATCAATACCCTCCTGCTGGACGACCAAGGGTTGAAGAAAAAAAAAGGCAAGCAAAGATGCTGATTCATCCAAAAAGCCGAAATCAACTGGTTCTTCTAAGGATACTACACCGTCTCAGCCAAAATCGACTAGTAAGTTTTCTTGTCTCAAAGTAGAGGAAAACGGTCTTTGAAACTAAAGAAAAAAAAAAATGAATCAATATGTCGTTGAATGCAAGGAGATGACTTGGGAACATAAAGAATAACCCAATGTTGAGGCTGATTCCAAAGCAGGTTTGGTTTAGGAAACCTGCAAGGCCTCCTACTCCTGATCCAGAATGGAACATAAGAAAATCAGTTGATGATGGACCTAGACAAAATTAGCTCAATGATCTAGCAAATTTAGAAAAACCTCCTCTTTCCTTTGATGATTTGATGAGCACTCCTATCGACTTCTGATGTGTTTTATTAAGCTTTAAATTCTATAAGACTGAAAATTACTGGATAATTTATGGAAAAACACAGGGTAAAAGTTATTAACCATGTATGCGTTAATTCATTTTAGCTAAGACCAAGTCGTCACGGGGATTAGAGTAGTGTTCAAATAATCAGAAGGGATAATAGACTTTAAACAATTTGAAATATTATTTTTACTTTACCACGCTGATAAAAGTATGAATACTCGGATAGTTGAAAAATAACTTATATGTGTTGAAAATGATTTTGACTTGTAGATGAGGTTGTATTTATATAAGACGATTTCTCATTAGAAAACGTTTTCACAAATCAACTTGTTAACTTAAGACTTATATTTAGTTTACCAGACCAAATGTGTCACTCAAATGATCCAGTTACTATTATATCAAAGCTTATTTTGTTTATCAATTTACAAAAGTGGATTTCTCGGCACAGACGTTAAAGACCATAGACAAATCTTTAAAACCACATAGATCATAACGGGTCTTTCGACCTATACCGATATGATTATATAATCTAAGTTGATAAGCAAAAATATATGAGTAAGATGGATATAACAGCGGTTTTTGCAACATAAGCTTAGGATTAAAGCCGATCATCAAGATCATACCAAACACTTATTCATTATCGTAACTTCACCGAGTAGTCATGAGAGATTTAGCCTCTCATGGCTAAGGGGTTCATAACAAAAGTACTCATTACATAAATTTCCATTATTTCAATAACAAGGTAAGAAAACTTCTTCGTTCTTGATCGTTAGATCTTTTCTTCAAGGGAAAAGGTGTTTCTTGGTGTTTTGGTGAAAGGGGAGGGGTATGTGTGTGTAGAATGAGTGGAAATGGTTGTGAGAGGGATGATAGGAATGAGAAATTTCGTCTTAATTTATAGGCAAAATTTGGTGAAAAGTGCGGCGCACTTACAAATAAGTGCGGCGGTTTTGAGGAGTTAATGCAGGTGCATTTAATGGACTTTAATTCTTCAATCTTTGGGAAAATGTGCGGCGCACAATATTGTAAGTGCGGCGGTGTTTGAACTTTAGAGGAAAGTGTGGCGCACAATGTAACAAGTGCGGTGGACTTCTTGAATTTTAGCTTGAAATCTTTCTTTTCTTGTATTCGCCTCCCAAAGTGTATAGATTCTTGAGCTTGGGTCTTTAGAGTCTTCAAGTGAACCTATAAGCAATTTAAGCTTAATTAAGTATCGAAAGTTCACGAGAAATGATCAAATATATATAAATAACGCCATAGTTAACATGTATAATTTGAGTGTTATCAGGGTGCGTGTGGTTTAACTAGAACAACCATAAGGGTGTGTTTGGGTGAGCAGAAACACCGTAAGGGTGCGTTTGGTTGTGCAGGAACGCAATAAGGGTGCGACTAGTTTAGCGGCAACCACATAAGGGTGTGTTTGGGTTGACAGAAAGCACCAAGGGTGCGTTTGGTTATGCAGGAACGCAATAAGGGTGCGTTTGGTTGTGCAGAAACGCAATAAGGGTGCGTTTGGTTTAGCGGCAGCCACATAAGGGTGCGTTTGGGTTGACAGAAAGCACCAAGGGTGCGTTTGGTTTTAGCATTATTTAGTAATAAAATCGGATCTAAATGGTGGTTTTAATGGTTAAATAAAATGTGTTATTGATTGATTTTCGTAGGGGTTTGGTTTTGCGTTTAAACAACACATAGGTTGTGTTTGGTTTTGCTTACCTTTGGTAATTATTTTGTCTAGTTAAATATATATTGAAACATGGATACTTTGCAACGTGGATTGATTGAAAATGGGAAAACATTGAGTTTTGTGAAAATGGGAAACGTTGTAAAAACGAATAGGTCATGCCGAAATTTCTATAGATTC
>BQNB010091433.1:0-26878 GCA_026074375.1 Tanacetum coccineum
TAAACACAATAAAACACAAATAAAAAAAATATAAAAAAATGACGTATAACACGGCTGATGAATTTGACACGAGGTGTGAAGAAACTGAGTTATAAGGCTATAACTTGACCTGTAACTCAAAAATATCGTGTCCTCTCATAGTGTCATATAGAATTCTGAAAACTATTTTAATCTGTTGAAATATGAATATATATATTTGTTTTATGATAAACTAACAGCGTATTCGGGCGTTGCGACGACGAATACCATGTGATTAAAGTCTAGCTACTAACAAAATAATATTGATGACCTGATTAACCGGAGGACAACAAAAAGAAAATGCTCATTGGTCCAGCCTGGTTCACCAGTTAACACGGGTTCACTCGTTTTTACCGGTTTCGACCGGTCCCTTCCAGTTTATTTTTGGACGACTTTTATTGGCTAGTCAAACCGGTGACAACTCTAGTTCTCGGTTGAACCAGTTGGTCCGGTCCGGTTTCAAAACCATGTGTACCATCACACGTGCTTTATTAGTTTGTATAATATGTATAATAACATGCGTTTTTCATTTAAGAGTTGTTTTAAAAATAACATTAATTAGTATATATAATTAGTTTATATTTCGTGCTTTAAATGTTGTGATGTTTATTTTTAATGTTTTAAGTTTAAGGAATTAGCTTGTATAATGTGTTTTTTTATATTACTTAATTTTTTTGGCATTAAATTATTTAATTGTGGTGAAATGTTACATTAAAGATTGTACAATGTGCATCAATCTTGTATTACTTAATTTTTCGTATTAAATGTAGAAAGAGATACTAATTTATTTTATATTTAGCGTAAATAAAAATGAAAATGTGCACATATAATTTGAGAAGGCAAATACGTAAACATTATTTAACAAGATACTAAAGTTGGTGACGAATGGCGACAAAAGCTTGCATGTTTTTGTTTGGGTTTTCTTTAAACCTGTTTCTTTGACCCATCTATTTGAGCCTAGTGTTCCCTTCTCACGAGTTTAATAATGATACAGGATGCACATGTGCCATCAAGATGATACTCCACCACACACCGATTTCTTTTCTTATCTATCAGTTCACGGCATACTTAAAATCCACAAATAAGATAAACCTTAAAAAATCTAACAAGATCTGTTGATTCATACGGCTTAGTCCTTTTTTTAGATCATAATCCGATTAGGTTTTCAAGATTCTTGAAATTTTATGGAGAAAATTGGGTATGCTGATGAAAGTGATGATTGTCATACCCTTCAGTTGAAGTCGTATTAAATACACAAGGTACATGGAGATGTAAAGAGAGATACGATTTTATTTAAATAATTACGAATTATACATATATAAAGAGTGAATTTTTAGGTTAGGGTTTTGGCATAATTTGAGGTTTTGCTAATTTCGAGTTTTTTATAAATTTTAGGGGTTTTTATAAATGCTGTGTTTTTCTATACCTTAGGCTGGTAACTTTTGGCTTTTGGATTTATGGGTTGTTTAGTTGAGCTTATGGCTTATTTATAAGACATGATTTGAAAGTATTTGGGATAGTTTAATTTGCTGGCTTATGAGCTTATTTGATTTTTGTAATAACTGTAGGTCGAGTTTAAGAAGCATGATAAAATATAGGTTGCAAGAAACTGAGGATTTATTCTTTTTTTCAGGCGACCGAATGAGACATGCTTTTCCAGCATTTGTGGTTGTATCAATTGCTGTATTCTTGCTTTCAATATGACGTTATGAGATGAAAAATAATGGTAATATTGATTATAAAGGCATGTGGTGAATCTTGAGACGATTGATTGAAGTTGTGGTCGTTCGCGTTTTAGCGTGGCAAACCATTAGGTTTGCAGTCATGGCGGATGTATCTACTTTCTTTGATTGTTACCATATCAGTATTCGAAGTGGCGACAAAAGCCTGCATGCTTTTGTAAGGGTTTCTTTAAACTTGTTTCTTTGGCCCATCTATTTGAGCCCAGTGTTATGCGTTCTCACGAGTTTAGTAGATACATAAATATATGTATATTTGATTTGCTTTATACTGATTAGTGGTCCACTTCTCATTCAGTTTATGAGAATTTTATTTCAACTTTGTGGAAAGTTGAAGGATGGTAGAGAGCGAGAATTTCTTGCCTCAACAAACTTCACAAGCGCACACTGTTGAAACGTTGTATTGATCCGTAAAAAAAGGTATGTATAAGTCGAACTATATAAATACTCATTTGGCGTTATGTACGTCATCGTTTTCAACTGTTGGACTCCGGTTTCTTTTTGGGCTTATCTTAGCTGGGGAAATAGCATATTGAGTGAGATTGCAGCCATCGCGGGTGCGTGGTTGATGCGGTTGTCGTTAGACTTCAACAAGAAGTTTTACAACTCCCTAGGCAGAGTACCAAACCGTTGTAGTGTAGTGAGGCAAGACTCGAGTGTTGTTATCGTTCTCTAGGAGAATAGGTTGGGAAGGCTTGAACAAAATCTAACAAAGGTCTAAGGGGTTGAGAGAAGATTATTTTTGTATTTTTTTTATGTTTTTATAAAAGCAGGTAAAAATCAAGTTTGAGAGGTTGGTTGGTTTTAGCTAATTAAACGAATAATAATAAAATAAATCTAAACTACTTTGGTGATAAATATATGGTAAACAAACGTATTTACTTAATCATGCATTACTCCTTATTATGTCTCTCCAAATTATGTGGCTTTGTCACCCTTGTAATGATCTGTGTAAGTATTTCCTAAGTCATGAACGAATTACACGAACCCGCCGTCTATGTAATATTTCGTTAAGGAAGCGTACAAGTAAGGTAGTATGAAGAATATTACAAGGACCCTAAGAGTATATTACATGCATTAAAACACTTAAGAGGGATCAACCATATTAGGAGTAAGGTAGTATGAAGACTGTTATCGATGGTATCCTTTCTACACACTCGCGTTTCCCTAGACGTCTATGCTAATTTAATATCTTATGACTAATTTTCTAAAGCCTAATGCGCACATCCATCATAAGAAGCAACATAGTAAAGATCTACATAATAAGTTTCATGCAATTATAAGGAAGTGAAGAACATAAATCAATCAAACAACACATAGACATATTGAATGGTAAAAGATAAAGGATCTCACTTGATTAGAACATGAGTTAACGGTAGATACAATAGGGTTTTGACACCCTAAAAATGGCCTAAGTAGCAGCCAAATTCGTCTTCTAAAACTAGGGTTCGGATCCCAAAAGTTACATACTTAAAAACCCTAAAAACTATGGGTATATATAGAAAAAGAAGTCGCGACGGAGTCGTAAGGTTTTTGACGCCGTCGCTTTGCCGAATCTTCTAGGGTTCTTATGAGGCGGCTACATTCTGACGTTGTCGTGAAGGTCCTGACGCCGTTGCTTGTAAGATATGACGACGTCGCGAGGAATTGTGACGCCGTCTCCAGGCACTGTACATAATTCTTCAAGAGACCTTGGTGTAGAGTCGTACTCTTGTCTGTTTCTTCTCCAATTAAGCCCAAGTCACGAGTATTTCCTCCAAAAGCCATCCAAATGCTAAAAACTCAAAAACAAACGATTGAGCACATAATCTGGGCATATTTGCATGATTTAGGGGGTTAAATGACCTTGAAAAAGTGTATAAACTGACACCTCATCAAATACCCCTACACTTGGGATTTGCTTGTCCTCAAGCAAATGGATTTTTCTACCTAGACAATAGCAATATTGAAGGCATTTAACCTACTCTTTAAAAGCAGTTTACGACACAACCTTTTAGACCTCGTAATTAAAAGCACGAAAATCATATACTAGCACCATACATAAGTGTTTGGATTCTCTCTTTCACTCAGGTGTGTAATAATCTATAACAATATGGGAATGAAAAATTTAACACTCATTACCTGTCATAGCATACAAATTACCATAGACTTGGTAAAGGATCAAACCTCCACCGCTAGGCGCAAATATTAATCATTACTATCAAAGAGGCTTTTTTAGGTTGTGGGGTGTAGGTGTAAGATAACATTAATGGAAACGGAAACGGATGGAAAATATTTAGAGGTGACTTTTTAGGTGAATTTGGGGTGAAGTGGTTAGTTAATTACTTACAAGAATACACGTTGGTTGGGTTGCTAAGCAAAAGACTCGGACAAAGATATACAACCTCTACAAAACTCTACATTAATCTCTTTTCTTTTTCTTTTCTCTTTTTTTTGATAAAAGATAACATAATACATCACTTGGGGTTTATAAAACACCCCTACACTTGAGTTTTAGAACTCATAATTACAATCTAACTAATGACCCGAATTGAGATGGATCAACATAACATGGAGACTATCAAACAAATATAGGGGTAATGATTTAACTTTTCTTCCCCATTCTTCCGCAAAATAAATACTACCATGAATCTCAATCGTTCCAAAACTGTATTTACAAGGATAAGTACTTAGCAGCCTTGTACTAAAATAATTAACTTGGGTTAAAACAATAATGTACTAAAAACGAGTACATATAAGGTAGGCTAAGGCGATTTGAGTGTAACGATTAGTTGTAGGGTTAGACAATGCTCTTCATTAGTAGTCCGGATTAACCAAAAAATTACGAAAACTGTGAAAAGAATAGGCTCGGAGGGGTGTACTAGGGGTATCTTGCACTAAAAATGAGTGCATGGCAAGGGTGTGGGATAGTTATATGATCGAGGTGACCATCATAACAGATACAGTTTTAAAACATGGGTTAATCCTAGTGCCTCTTATCTAAAAAATCATAATACTCACTATGCGGTCTCGGGATGCATTACAAAAACAGTTTTTAGGATTTAATACACTACCGGTACACTCATATAATTTTAAACCGATACCAATGCTCCAGAAAAGATGACAAAATCACATATACACATCCATAATGATGGGATAGATACATATGATTGCTCACTCTTTAACTCGAGAAAGCAAAAGGTAAAATTATCTTGGGTATCAAAAATGGATACCCAAATTCCTATAGATCTAAAGGCGAGCCTCACATTTTTAGGGTGGAATTTTGAGGGTTTTTGTTTTAGTCATATAAATTCCTATCCATGAGATGCTAATAATACTCGCTTTTCGCTGGTATGTGTCATATTTTTTTTAATTTGGTTCAAAATTACCTTCTATGCTATGTTTCGGTATATTACACATCGTTTTAAGGACAAAGCAAATGACAATTGAAGGAATAATTTCTAAGACTTATTCCCCCTACACTTAAGTTGAACATTCTCCCTAATGTTCTTAAAAGTACCCGTAAAACGAATAAAGAGAAAAGAAAACAAGTAAAAGAAACTAGTACTCCCCTGGTTTACCCAATAATAGAGAAGAAACATGCGATAAATGGTAAAATCGTCCTCCAAGAATCATCTTCCTGAAACTTCCTAAGAACTTCTGAGTTTTCTCTCGTCAAATATAACCTGTAAATCAAAGACAAAGACAACTATACCTGGCGTAAAATTGGCGGGATAGTGATATATACAACGAAACTTTTAGAGTTGACTCTATGAAAGCAGTAAAGATAGGATGAATGTGATGATATAATCGAGGTTTTTGCAGGCTTATAAGAAAATTACGAACTTTGGATATTGTACAAGTCATTTTTTCAAAAATAATAGAAAACTTTCGAATTTTCACAAAACTGGAGGCGCGATGCCGTCACGAGAATTCCTGACATCGTCTTCAGCCATTGTGAAAATTTCACATTCGTTTTTCTTGAAAAATTTCCTACACGCGATTCTATTATTTATTCCTTGTGTAAAATGCTGCATAAAACATGAGATTAATCATTACAATCATATGACTCGAAACTGACATGAATTAATCTAAACAATTTATTTTATATGTTTGAAATGGTTCTTATAAACAGGATATTTTCCCCTACACTTATTTGATGCAAAATATCTTTGAATGCAATTAAGACGAAGTTAAAAACAAACCAATGCATGATTACAAATGATTCAAACATATAAGAATAAATGATAAAGAGTTAAAACATAAGACACTCCTAAATACGGGAAATTAAATATTGGGTTGCCTCTCAAAAAGTGCTTTTCTTTATTTAACGAGTATTGTAGCTAGACTTGGAGTCACACGTCCTTACGTGACTTCTCCTTCATCTGCAAGTGTGATATCGTCATCTTTATCAACAATTAGTGTGTCTTTCTGATATGGTTTTACACATTGTTTATTCACGATGAATTCATTACCATCTTCATCATAAAGTTCTATTGCTCCATTCTTCATGTGTTTACTTACTGCAAACGGCCCATACCATCTTGATTTAAGCTTTCCTGAGAATAATCTCAGACATGAATTAAAGAGAAGCACCTTATCACCCTTTTCATATTTGGTTGACGTTTTTATTCGTTTATCGTGCCACCTTTTTGTTCCCTCCTTATAAGAGATGGAGGATTCATAGGCATCAAGCCTTAATTTGTCCAGCTCATTGATCTTCAAAAACGTGTTGGCTCTAGCCTTTATTAAATCCATGTTACATGCCTTAATGGCCCAGTAGGGCTTATGCTCGAGTTCGACAGGGAGATGACATGCCTTGCCATAGATCCTCCTGAATCGGGTTGTTCCTAAGGGAGTCTTAAATGTGGTTCGGAAAGCCCACAATGCATCATCTAATTTGTAAGACCATTCTTTTCAATTTTTCTCGATGGTTTTTTTTGAGAATATGCTTAATTGCTCTATTTGTATTTTGCGACCTATTCGTTTGTTTGCGGATGATACGTGGTGGAAAATCGATGAATCACCCCATACCTTTTCATTGCTCATTCCATTTGGTAGTTGCAGAAGTGGGTGCCTCTGTCACTAATTAGGGATTTTTAGTATTCCAAATCTGGAAAATAATTGTTTAAGGAAGTTCACTACGTTTCGAGCATCGCTGGCGGGAAAGGCTTGAGCCTCTACCCATTTGGACACATAATCGATAGCTACTATAATGTATTTGTTTCCATTCGATGAGGGAAATGGCCCCATGAAGTCTATCCCCCAGACGTCAAATATTTCGCAAACCTAGATGTACTTTTGGGGTGTCTCGTCCCTTAAAGAAATGTTGTCGGCTCGTTGGCATGCGTCACAAGCTCGGACCAATTTGTGTGCGTCGCTAAAAATATTTGGCCTGTAGAATCTGGCTTCGAAGACTTTCCTTACAGTTGTAGCGATACCATGATGCCCTCCTGATGGACCGCTATGACATTGCTGAAGGATTTGGGCTGCCTCATTTCTAGCGACACATCTCCGTATGATTTGATCCGCACATTGCTTCAATAGGAATGACTCATCCCAGAAGTAATGCCATAGATCGTTGAAGAACTTTTGCTTTTCCTGGCGGGTAGAACAGAAAGGTAGTACTCGGATGGCCAGGTAATTAGCGTAATGAGCATACCAAGGTTCGTTCCCTTTATTAGACATAGTCATTAGTTGCTCTTCAAGAAATAAGTCTCTAATTTATGGTTTAGTCAGCTTCCCAAGGTCGGGGTTTTCTAGTCGGGAGAGGTGATCGGCTGCGACGTTCTCGGCGCCCTTCGTATCACGGATTTTGATATCAAATTCCTAGTGTAGCGAGACCCACCTTATCAGTCGTGGCTTTGCATCTTGCTTTGTGAAGAGATATCGTAAGGCAGAGTGATATGTGAAAACGATAGTTTTGGATAGGACCAAATACTGTCGGAACTTATCGAATGCTAAGATAACTGCCAAAAGCTCTTTCTCGGCCGTTGTGTAGTTCTCCTGTGCCTCGTTCATCGTTTTGCTGGCGTAATGTATGGACTGAAAGTGTTTGTCTTTCCTTTGCCCTAGTACTGCTCTGACAGCGTAGTCACTTGCGTCGCACATGATTTCAAATGGCAACGACCAATCCATTTTAATCATGATGGGGGGTTGTGTTAATTCTTGTTTTAGCTTGTCGAAGGCTTGTTTGCATTCTTTAGAGAAATTGAAGGGGGCGTCTTTCATGAGGAGCTGGGTCATTGGGTGCGTGACTTGTGAAAAATCCTTTATGAACCTTCTGTAGAAGCCTGCATTCCCCAGGAAGCTTCGAATGGCTTTCACGTTCGTGGTATATGGTAATTTAGAGATTGATTTGATTTTTGCTTTATCCACCTCGATTCTCGACCCGAAGACCTTTTGACCGAGAACGATTCCTTCCTTTACCATGAAGGGGCATTTCTCCCAGTTCAATACAAGGTTGGTCTCTTCGCATCTCTTTAGCATCTTCTCGAGGTTTTTTAGATAGTGGTCGAAGGAACTACCAAAAATGGAAAAGTCGTCCATGAATACCTCCATGCTATCCTCGATTAGTTCATGAAATATGGCTGTCATGCAACACTGAAAAGTAGCTGGAGCATTGCATAATCCGAATGGCATTTGTATGTACGCAAAGGTGCCATATGGGCAGGTAAACGTAGTTTTCTCTTGATCTTCCAGGGCAATAGGAATTTGGAAGTACCCTGAGAACCCATCCAGAAAACAATAATACTCGTGTCCAGCTAATCTTTCCAGCATCTGGTCAATGAAGGGCAGGGAAAAGTGGTCCTTCCGAGTTGCATTATATAGCTTGCGATAGTCAATACACACACGCCATCTAGTAACTGTTCTTTGAGGTATGAGCTCGTTTTTCTCATTCTTGACTACGGTCATCCCTCCCTTCTTTGGGACAACCTGAACGGGGCTGACCGAGGGGCTGTTAGAAATTAGATAGATTAATCCAGCGTCAAGGAGTTTTATGAATTCCTTTTTTACCACATCCTTAATGTTTGGGTTCACCCGTCTTTAAGGCTGGACACTTGGTTTGAATTCATCTTCCATGAGGATTTTGTGTGTACAGAAGGAAGAGTCGATTCCCTTTATGTCCATAATGCTCCAGGCGATGGCTCCTTTGTGGTTTCTTAGAACTTCGCGGAGCCAGGTCTTCTCGGTAGCAGATAGCGCAGAAGAGATAACCACAAGGAGTTGGTTATTCTCTTGTATGAAGGCATATTCGAGGTGTTCGGGTAACTCTTTCAGTTCTAATTTAGGTGGTTCGATGCTTGAAGGTTTTAATCGATTTTCTGGATCCTTCCATTCAAGTGGTTCGACTGGTTCTGGTTTAAGGTAGAAGGAAACTGCTTGTACTTTGTTTAAACCTCCTTCTTCTTCTGCTTCTACCCTTTTTCCGTCGTGGTCGATTGTGTCTACCCATTGTTCTCGGACAAGTTTCATGGTAAGATCGGTGTAGTGCAGATAGTCGTCATGGGAGTATTTGGATTTCATAGATTTCCCAATGTTGAAAGTGACGGTTTCATTCCTGACTCTCAAGCTTAGCTTCCCTTCGTGAACGTCGATTATAGCTTGAGCGGTGGCGAGGAAGGGCCATCTCAAGATGATCGAAACTAATTCGTCTTTGTCTATTTCCAACACTACAAAATCGACCAGAAAGATGAACTTGTTTTCCTTTACTAAAAGATTTTCACAGACCCTGATGGGATATTTAATTGATCGATCTGCCAGCTGAATACTCATCCTGGTTGGTTTTAGTTCAGATATGCCCAATCGTCGGAAGAGGGAATGCGGCATAAGGTTGATACTTGCCCCTAAATTGGCCAAAGCGTTTTTTACTACCAAAGGTTCGATAAGAAACGGTAGTGTGAAACTCCCCGTGTCTCCTTCCTTTTGGGGCAAGCTTCTCTGGATAACAGCTGAACATTCTTTACTAAGTTTGACAAAAAATACTGCCATTTCGAGTTTCTCTTTATGCGAAAGAATGTCTTTTAAAACCTTGGATCCTTTCGGCATGTGGATCATGCCCTCGAGAAATGGTAGATTGATATGGATTTGTCTAAAGATAGATAAGATCCGTTCATCATCGTCATCCTTTTTTACTTCTTTAATCGGGAGGGAAAAGGCACACTAGATGACTTAGAGGGATGGTAGAAGGCGGGTGACCGGGGGGTTTCCTCATTCTGCACGATGTTTGGTTCTTCACCCTCAGGTCCTTCTTTTTTGATCGTCCCTCAGCGTGGTTGGTAGTTATTGGTTGGTATGGAGTTGGGAAAGGGTGATCATGGGTGCTAGTTCCAAATCTAGTTGTTATAGCGAAAGTTGGTGCTTCTGGTTCAAGGGTCCTGCCTTTCCTGATTGTAGTGAGGATTTAGGAAAATTGTTCGTGTATTCCTTTATGATGCTGGTCAAGCATTTCTCCTATCCCCTTCGTGTGGAATTTCTTTTCGAGCATGAAGTTAGAAAGCTTATCCTTACACTTGCTTCTGTTGATCCACTTGGGACCTTCTTGTCCTTCTTTATTTTGTTGACTGTTCCTCCATGACGGGATGTCATCATTTTGATAAAACCTTAATAGGGAAGAATCATCATAGATGTGTCCTCCGGATAAGCACACTTGCTCAGTTGGGTTATTTTGGTCACATTCATTGGCTTCATGAGCTCCCCCGCAAATGTTGAAGATAAGATAAGGGTTTTTAGGCCTTTTTGTGTATGGGTGTTTCAAGGTAAGAGATTTGTTTACAAGCGCTCTTTAGACGTCCTTTAAATGTAGGTTTTATTACCTCTGAAATTAAGGAGATGTTTATGGACGGTGATGGGTCATCCCATAAGTCGTCTTGGTATTGGACGTATTCCTCTATTCGATTCCAACCTTCATCTTCTGTGAGCGAGCTAAAACAAAAGTGAGCGAATTGGTCGAGCTTTCCTCGGTCCTCCGGAGATATATACTAGAAGCCACTTTTGTATTCCATGATGAGATATTTGTCGAATCAAATCCTAGAAACGGATCAAGGTGCTTTTAATAGGTTTGTCGGTCCCTTGTTGGAATCGAAGGAATTTATCTGAAGGAATGAGGTGCGGCTTGCTGGAAAGAAGTGATCGAGGAATCGTGACATAAGTTGATCCCATGTCGTGATTTAGGCGGGAGGTGTTTTATCAAGCCATTCTTTTGCTTTTCCTTTGAGGGAGAAATGAAAGAAACATAGCCTGGATGTGTTCCTTGTGGCCCTATCAGCTTGTATGTTATCCACGATACTCAAGTAGTGTTTGATATGGTGGATAGGATTTTCGCTCTTTAATCCTTGGAAGGTGCATGTTCCTTGAATTAGCAAGATGTCGCGTAAGTTAACGATTTTTCCTGTTTGCTCAGCGGGGAGGATGATAGGGTTTTGGAAACCGGAAAAGTTGGGAAGAGAGTGTTCCTGTAAGGTTTTGAAGGGGGTTGATGGCTTAGCCCCATATTGTTGGAGGAAGACACTTTGTCGTCGAAAAGGTTTCTTCCGGCTATGGTTAGGGATTCATTTTGTTGCTTAAGCCAGGTGGCCCTCTTGCGCTTTTGAATTTCTCTTTTGGGTTCGTCAAAAGGTACTATTAATTTCTTAGCGGTACTACGTGTCATGGTGGGGGATTACCGAAACAAATAATACAAGGAAAAGACAGACTACAAGAAAGCTAATATACTAAAAATAAAATTATCACTTGATAGGAATCAAGCGAGTAGACCTAAGTTTAACAATGATCGAAACCTAACTATTTCCTCGGCAGCGGCGCCAAAAACTTTATGCGGTTGTCATTAGACTTCAACAAGAAGTTTTACAACTCTCTAGGCAGAGTACCTAACCGTTGTAGTGTAGTGAGGCAAGGCTCGGGGGTTGTTATCGTTCTCTAGGAGAATAGGTTGGGAACGCTTGAACAAAATCTAACAAAGGTCTAAGGGGTTGAGAGAAGATTCTTTTTGTTTTTTTTATGTTTTTATAAAAGCAGGTAAAAATCATAGTTTGAGAGGTTGGTTGGTTTTAGCTAATTAAACTAATAATAATATAATAAATCTAAACTACTTTGGTGACAACTATAAGGTAAACGAACATATTTACTTAATCATGCATTACTCCTTATTATGTTTCTCCAAATTATGTTGCTTTGTCACCCTTGTAATGATCTGTGTAAGTATTTCCTAAGTCATGAACGAATTACACGAACCCACCGTCTATGTAATATTCCGTTAAGGAAACGCACACGTAAGGTAGTATGAAGACTATTACAAGGCCCCTAAGAGTATATTACTTGCATTAAAACACTTAAGAGGGATCAACCATAATAGGGGTAAGGTAGTATGAAGACTGTTAGTGATGGTATCCTTTCTACACACTCGCGTTTCCCTAGACGTCTATGCCAATTTAATATCTTATGGCTAGTTTTCTAAAGCCTAGCGCGCACATCCATCACAAGAAGCAACATAGTAAAGATCTACATAATAAGTTTCATGCAATCATAAGTAAATACTAATGGATCTAGCCGGACATATTATAAGGAAATGAAGAACATAAATCAATCAAACAACACATAGACATATTGAATGATAAAAGATAAAGGATATCACTTGATTAGAACATGAGTTAACGGCAAATACAATAGGGTTTTAACACCCTAAAAACGTCCTAAGTAGCGGCCAAATTCGTCTTCTAAAACTAAGGTTCGAACCCTAAAAGTTACACACTTAAAAACCCTAAAAACCGTGGGTGTATATAGAAAAAGTAGTCACGATGGTGTCGCAAGGTTTCTGACGCCGTCACTTCGCCGAATCTTCTAGGGTTTCTTTTGAGGCGACTACATTCTAACACTGTCGTGAAGGTCCCGACGCCGTCGCTTGTAAGATATGACAGCGCTGCGAGGAATTGCGACGCCGTCTCCAGGAAATGTACATAATTCTTCAAGAGACCTTGGTGTAGAGTCGTAGTCTTGTCCGTTTCTTCTCCAATTGAGCCCAAGTCACGTGTATTTCCTCCAAAAGCCATCCAAATGCTAAAAACGCAAAAACAAATGATTAAGCACATAATCTGGGCATATTTGCATGATATAGGGGGTTAAATGACCCCGAAAAAGTGTATAAAATAACAACTCATCAGTGGTCTTGCTACGGTGTTCGTTACTACTAATTATTATCACGCTAGGAGACAAAAGCCTGTATTTTTTTAGTGGGCTTATGGTAGCCTGTTCCTTTGGCCTGTTTGCTTTAATCCGTTACTTGCATATGTTTATTTAGTCCAATGGGTTACTAAATATTTGGTAACCCATTTCTTGGTGGCTTGAGATTTTTGTAGCCCGTTTCTTTGGCAATGATGACATTTAATTGTTTACGGTGTATAGTTAGCCAAGCCTCGTATCCTGGCTAGGCAGTCACACTAAGAATGTGAATGCAGCCGGGGCGGGTTCTTGGTACTGCTAGCGTATTCGTAAACCTAAGCTGAAAATGAACAAACCACTTATTTCTAAGGAACTGGGATCTGAATCTTGATTATAACTCTGGTATATATATTTCCTTAGCCTTTTATCAATTTCTTTCTTAGATTGTCGTATGTAACATAACTTTGGTACAATTTTCCAGAATGTTGTTCTGTAAACTTTTTGACTGTCGAGGGCCATTAGCTAAACATGGTCACCTGCCAAAGATAAAAAAATATTGGCAGTTGCAGATAATGCAAGTGTAAGGGCAGATGAAATGCCCCATGGTTCCATCGATCCCGATAATAACAATCTATGTAAGCTCTTTTTACTTTTGGGTTGCTTTGATACATTTTCAGTAATAATTTTTGCTATGCTATTACATACTCTAATCATTTTGTATGTCCAGGTTTGTCGCCCAATGTAGACATTCATACGTGTGCTAATAACGACGACCCCCAGCCATATGCCACAAGTAAGTTCATTATCCTGTTGTTAATAACATTTTTGTTTCTTTTCATAGAATAGCACATACACCTAACCTACAACCTATTCCTCACATGCTTCTACCAACCCCAATGATAACAATCTCTGTAAGCGCTATTTTCCTTTTTGGTTTTACCTCTTTACAGAACGTGACAGCTTTAATATGTTCTCACCAACTATTTTCAACCAGCTGCAGGGAAAGAGGATGTGGGAAATAGCGATTTGGACAAAGTTATATGCATATGGGATCTGAGAAGATGTGCTACGGTTCTGTCCATGACCATTCTACCGGTTGCATAACATATTAAAGGTATAACTAGAATTTTAGGAACTATAGATTCAATACAGAAATAATGTTTTATTAAAACTGATTATTATGCCTGAAAGAAAATAAATTAAATAGGTGAAGTTGCAAAATTGTAAAAGTCGTAAGTTTGGGTTAGAGGTGTGTACTTGAGATGATTTCCCTAAGATTTAATATATGTTACATGTGTGGATTTGCAATTTGAATGAGATGAGGCTGAAGCTTTTATCAAAGAAAGTGCTGGATAACTGTTTAGTTGGTCTGAACGTATTCGTTTCTACAGTTACATGATATATGGAATTGTGAGTTATAGACGTTTCTTTGCTGTTTGGCTGGTAAGAAATAAACATGTCATTATATACTCACTAAGACCAGTTAGTTACAATTTTATGTTCCAAACATATTTAACCTCTAAATTTTGTAGGAAACTGGTATTTTGATGGACGGAATGTGGGGCATTGAAACTGGCTTAACTGCATCGGTGTATAAAATCAACTTGAGGAATTTATATTTTATTCTACACGTTCGCTCGAAGATACAAAAGGTACTGATGTTTTTGACAAAGTGTTTAATGTAAAGTGAAATGAATTAACGGCGTTGTTGTCATGTTATGTATGAATGACCTGCGTTCATGATGTTTCAAAACAGAGGAATTTGCTTATCGTAACTGATGAGGTGTCATTTTATACACTTTTTCGGGGTCGTTTAACCCCCTAAATCGTGCATTTATGCCCAAAATCGGTAGTTAATCGTTCCTTTTCAGGTATTTAGCATTTGGAAGGCATTTGGAGGAAATACACGTGACTTGGGCTCATTTGGAGAAGAAACGGACAAGACTACAGACCTACACCAACATCTCTCAAGATTATGTTCTCAGCGGCTGGAGATGGCGTCACCAGTTCTACACGACGCCGTCACAACCCACTTCGTGACGACGTCACAACCTTTCATGACGGCGTCAGCTCGCACGACCCAACCAAAGATCTAGAATATTCTCTTTCACGACGGCATCACGATTAAAATGCGATGCCTTCACAGCGATTATCTATATATACAAATCCGTTTTTAGGGTTTTAAGGGTGTAACTTTAGAGTAAAAGAAAGAGATGAACCCTAGTTCGTCTAGCAGCTGTTAGGGACGATTTTAGGGCCTCAAAACCCTATTATACTTCCTTCAATTCATGTTTTAGTCAAGTAAGATTATCTTAATCATTCAATATGTTTTGTTGTTTGATTCATTATTATTCTTGCTTTATCTTTAACATGCTTGGCTAAACCTTCTATTATGTTCATTTATGATTGTATGAAACCTAGAATGTAGATCTTAGTGATGTTGTTTCTTGTGATAGATGTGCATGTTAGGCTTTAGAAAACCAGCTTTTGTCTGTATCGCTGTTGATATGTCTAGGAAACATGATTGTGTAGAAAGGATACCATCGGGTAACAGTCTTCATACTACTTTGCCCCCTAATATGGTTGATCCACTCTTAATATATTTCACATGAATTTAATATACTCTAAGGGGCCTTATAATAGTCTTCATACTACCTTACTTGTGTGTTTCCTTAACGAAATATTAAATAGACGGCGGGTTCGTGTAATTCGTTCATGACTTAGGAAATAGTTACATGGATCATCACAAGTGTGACAAAGCAACAACACTAGGAGAAGCAATCTAAGGAGTAATACATGACTAAATGAACACAATCTTTTATTATATTGGTATCACCATTAGCGTAGTTTATTATTTAGTTTAATAGCTAAAACCAAACCAATATCTCAAACCATATGATTTACATGCTTTCTTATAAATATAAAAATACAAAAATAATCTTCTCTCAACCCCTAGAATTCTCTTAGACCGTGATCAAGTCTTCCCAACCTATTCCCCTAGAGAACGATAACAACCCCCGAGTCTTGCCTATACTACTACTACAACGGTTAGGTACTCTGCATAGGGAGTTGTAAAACTTCTTGTAGAAGTCCCTTACGACAACCGCATCAAGTTTTTGGCGCCGCTGCGTGGGGTATAGTTAGGTTTTGATCATAGTTTAGCTTAGTTCTACTTGCTTGAATCCTTTCAAGTAAGACTTTAATTTCCGCATATTAGCTTTCTCGTAGTCTATCTTTTCTTTGGGTTAATTATTTCGTAACTCATTCTCGTCAACCACCATGGGAGACGAGAATCCTATCTGTACTCTTGGAGACTACTCCAAACCTAGCCACGAGGGCTACAAGAATACCATTAAGCTCCCCGTAGGGAACAACGTGGTACCTCTTCGATCCGACACCATCCGGTTGGTGCAAAACGGATGCTCATTCCACAGACTTCGGTCTGAGGATCCAAACCAACACCTCAAGGATTTCTTAAAACTAGTGGCCTCACTTGACCTTGATGGTGAAAACAGGGAAAGAACGCCCTTGTGTTTATTTCAATTTTCCATTCGCGATCAAGCTAGCAATAGGCTTGAATGTCTTCCAGCAGGATCCATCACCACATAGGAGGATCTTACTTCTCGTTTCCTTGCTTAATTCTTTCCACCGGGAAGGACCGAAAAACTCTGCAATGATATACTGATGTTCCAACAACATCATAGAGAATCTCTATCTGAAGCATGGACTCGTTTCAAGGACTTACTACAAAAAGTCCCTCATCATGGCATAGACCTTTGGCTCTAAGTCTAAATTTTTTATGACCATGTCAATCCCATCACAAGATGAACCATTGACCAATCGGCCGGTGGTAAGCTTCGTGACCTAAACGCCAAAGAATCCCTGGCATTATTAGAGGACCTCACCCTCTATGACAACGAAAGATGGAATGACCCAAGGGATTTCGCTAAGGTGGTCAAGGAGACCGCTTTGCCTCAAGATGTCCCGAGTATATCCGATCGCCGTCTCATCGAGCTCGAAAATCAAGTCCAACGCTTGATGGAAGCTTATCTTGCTCTGACATAACCTACTCAAGTTAACAAAGTCACTAACTCATGTGAAATCTATAGTGGTCCTCATGACACTCGGTATTGCATGAAAGATCTCGAACAAGCCTTTGTTGAATACGCATCCTTGCGTACCGATAAAGTGGGAGGTAAGAGGTTCACTCCGAACCAAGGACCAAGAAACTTCAATGACGCTGCCGACACTTAGAAGGATAAACCAAACTTTAACTGGGGACGAACTCAAACATTCACAAGCCCACAGAACGGCTCGATCTCTACCCATTCGCCTAGCTATCAAATAAAGCTCGAAAAGCGTTACTTGATTTTGACTCTCACCAAGAGAGGAGGTTATCTCACCTAAGAACCCAACTCGGACAACAGCATGACGACGTGATTGGAAAAATTAATCTCCTTTGGAAAACTATTTCTGAAAAGCTCAATGACGTATCTACCCCCGAAAATGCAGGAAACTCCATGGCACCCAAAAGCATTGCAGTAATCAGTCAAGCCGAAAGGGAGGAACTCAGGAAGAAAGGAATCAAAAGCCCATTAAAGTTGTTCTCCCTAAAATATCTCTCTCCCGCATCCATAAAAGAATTAAACAAGAATTTGTCAGCTCCAAAACGCGTTCACTTCGTCAATTCAGGATCTCGGTGGATCACTTGGTATAAAACACATTTGTATATCGGTGGATCACTTCGTATAAGGGATCTGATTATCTGAATTCAGGATCTCGGTGGATCACTTGGTAGAGATGCTGCTACAGGAAGGGGTGAAATTTTTGCAACAGAGGCCCTTCTTCATGACCATGGATTAAGTGTTACTGGTCAACGTTTTGTTATAGAGGTACACATATCATATAACTAAGAGTTTTGATGTGTATTTTATATGAGGATTGGATAGATTTGCACTTAATTGTAAGGGATTTAGAAATGTTGGTTCGTGCACTGCTGAACTTATTCATGAAGCTGGAGGAAAAGTTGTAGCAGTGAGTGCTATAACAGGAGCTATAAAGAACAGTAATGGACTTTACTTATCCAACGTCTTTACGCGCGTTATTAGTATACTTCTTTGTCACAGTTAAATAACTTATCAAATATACACTTTCCAAGATTGAAAGCACAAGATAAGCCTGATAACTGAAGAAAAACAATCTGAAAGCATCTTTTTAGTTTTGCTTATTGATGCGTATCGATTGTTATAAATGACTTTGATGTCGACTAAATTTAACTTATTGCTATGATACATTTCATGAAAACACTTATATGTTGCAGTAATATGTTAGCCCCCGAGTAATATGTTAGCCCTCGCCGCAACGCGCGAGTCATTTTCCAACTCGTTACATTACATTATGTGCTACGCTAGTTTTGCTTGTACTAGTTTTGGTCAAAAATGTTGTATCAAGAAGTCTTTTTAGATATTAAAATATCACTATATTCCCTTTACTTAAAGAGGTGTCGAGTGAATAGAGTTTCGTTCAACAAAGATTAAAAAAATTAAATATCAAATTGGATAGTCTTGGTCACTCGTATTTCAATCAAGATGAAAAAAACCACACTTACATTTTACCTTTTTAAAATTAAATATCTCATAAATCGTTGTCTTTAAAAACTAATTACATCTTCATGACGAGCATAAAATCATATTTTAAAAAAAGCCACTTTATATGTGTTCGACGATTTTTTTCTTCGAGTTTTATGTTAGTGTTGAAATTTACGTCATAAAAAATCACATGTGATTTGTAATCCAAAAAATCATATGAGATTTACGAAATCATTTGTAATTTCAGATTTGTAATTTGAAAAATCGCATGTGATTTGTGATTTGAACTTTAAAACTCAAATCACAAATCACATGTGATATCGTATTTTTTGAAATTTTAATAACCCATTAAAGAAGAAAATATGTTTTTGCCTGTCTACTTAAAGATAAAAGAATTCTCGTCGCGATAATGTATTTTTTCGCTTAATGATTTATAGTTTGTAAGATAATATATTTTCAAAAAATAAGGTGTAAAGCGGGTTATTTTATTTTGATGAAAAATAATTACCATGATTTTGTTGGGAAGTGCTCATGTCATATGGTTATGTATACGGCTAGAGATACGTGAGCCTACGGGGTCACACACATATACACATAGATATTACTCTATTAGTATATATAATAATATAAGTGTATATTTATTATATATATTAATATTCAAACGATTATACTTAACGGTCGTTAATTGTTTGTGTTACGAATAATTAACCGTTAAACTCCTTAATTAATATGTAAATGACTAAATGTACATATATAATTAAATAGTCAAAAAGTCAAAACCCGAGGGGTGTTTGTGTGCTTTTTGGGGCCGGCCTAAGAGGAAGAAAAGGGAGGGACCAAAAGTGTTAGGATTAAGTTAACCCTAACCTTTCGCTATAAATAGAGGGTCCCTAAACCTCATTCTTTCATCACATCTTCTTCTTCTTCTCTCTTTAAGCCGATCCAAGGAATCCTCACGAAAGGGAATCCAAGTTTTGGTTTTCTAGTATATCGAATACGCAGTATTCAATAATCGTTAGTTCAGGAACTAGCATTCGGGTAATATCGGGTGACATGTAGTGTGGATACACGTAGAGGTTACTTACTTTAGTAACTCAGTTATTTGTTTCGCATGGTTTAACACACGTACGTGTTTAGAAAAAGTCTTGTTCTTCTTTAGCTTATTTGCTAAAAGGTATGCGGTTTCCTTTTATTTATTTATGTTAATTATATATGTTGTATGTGTTTAATTTCCGCAGCGTAGCTCGTATATTATTATGTGTAGTAATAGGTTATTAGATAACTAATTCTAACAGTGGCATCACGAGCCGCTCATATAGCTATATAATTACATAAAATACGTGTAAAAATGCTTAAAAATGCATATTTGTTATATTTTTCTTGCTTTTATGTGTGACCCCTTTAGGGTTTTATTTTTGTGAAAATAAAGACTTCTCAAAATCACTTAAAATCTGAAAAAATAAATATGGTTTGTATTTTTACATACTTATACACGCTTATTATGTTGCTTGTCTTATAATTCGCGTTTATTGACTTATTGTTGCTTATTTATTTATGTAAATTGTTAACCATGTGTTTGCATGCACGTAAACCATAGTTCATTAAGCTTAATATGTCTATTATGCATTTTTGATAATGTGGTATGCTTATATGATGCTTAAAAGCTTGATACGCCTTAAATTTGCAAAAGTGATTGATTGTTTTTAACTGCTGATTGTATGACCTTCGTCCACTAAAAACTGATTTCCCAAAAAACCGTAAGGAGTTAGATCACGCAATGTTTTTTGGGAATTCACAACTCCATTACCTAAAACTTTTATGTTTAGTGCAAAAAACAGGGAAAACTTTTTCCTTGTCAGCTCGTGGTCTAAAGTCAAAAATTCTTCTCAATAAGCTTTTGTAGTTTTCTTGTTTACATCAAGTATAGTGACCTTTGCAATCGAGAAATTGATGTATGTGTACCACGTATTCTAGGATGATTCCGACAGCATGTTGGGGGTCTTATTTTGATATTTGATTGCGTATATTGGTTGTGTTTTATGGGCATTAAATGTCTACGTGTTTTATTATGATTAATGTTCGAATTGGTTTTGCTTATATTTAAATGTGGCGTTTTTTGTATATGCAAAAATGATTTTCAAAATTAATACGGACTAAAAGCACTCGATCACTATCCTTATTGTATATGTACACTTTGCTAGATCATGCTGTGATATATATGTAAACTTATTAATTGTTGCAACGTTCTATAACACATAGGTTTAGTGGTTCCCGAAAGGGATCCCGCGATGGAACAACGCAAGAATAAACATTTTTACGTCAAATATTTAACAATATTAAAAGTATGTCGTAATTGTTACTAAGGTTTGATTATTTCTCATACCTTATCCGTAGTAATTTAATTACTTATACTTGGAAATATTGTAAACTAAACGTGTTAACCCTAATTTTATAGATCACACGTAGATTATAAAATATAAGAGATGTTTTTAATAGATAGAAATTTATAACAAAATTGGATTTTTTTTTTAAATTTTAGTCTTATAAGGATGTATGCATGCTTCCATATACATAAATTTTTGGTACACTTGTTTTTATCAAAATACTTATACCCTTTCTAATTAAGTCATTTGCCACCAAATTTGTGAGAACACTTGCATATTGTTTTCTAAACTGCTTGAGAAGTAGGTGAATTACAAATCCCAAGGTGTTTTATTCACTAAGTGTGGGACCTAGTGCGATTTAACACGTGTTCTAAATTGAACGAATTAAATCGAGTTAACCTGGTAAGACCTTAACCCGAGGCATACGATGGGGCAAAACATGCCAACTAGACAATGTTATTCTGGATAATATTGCCTTGACATTGGCATTATAATTTTAGATTATGATGTCTTGGGCCCCATACGGACTAAGAGTTGCACATGTAGGCAATTATCACCTGTTGATTACCTTTTGAGTTCACCATTGCTAGCAGATCAACTGATGTGATGGTAAAATTTCAAGTTGGATCTCAGACTCTTATTAAAATTAATTGTTTATTTATATAAACGTGGGTAGTTAATTTTATAAGAGATTGGTTATCGAAAGTACTAATATTTCCTGAACTTTTGATTGTTTTGTAGATGGCTACTGCCCAAAACATAAACAATACGACTCTCAGGTCAATTCTCCATAGTGAGAAACTTACTGGATCTAATTTCACAAACTGGCATCGCAACTTAAGAATTGTTCTTAGGTATGAGAAAAAGTCAAGGTTTATGGAACAGGCCTTGCCATAAGCTCCTAATCCTGAAACTCCTGAACCAGATGCTATTGACGCATACTATGAGTTAGTCAATACTAAACAAGAGGTCGCACGTCTTATGCTTTCAAGTATGTCCCAGACCTACAGAGGACTTTGGAAAACTTCAATGCATATGATATATTGAAAGAACTGAAAACAATGTTCGAAGAGCAAGCTAAACAGGAACTGTTTGAAACAGTCAAAGCATTCCATGCTTGCAAACAAGAAGATGGTCAGTCGGTGAGCTCCTATCTCTTGAAGATGAATATCTACTTAGACACATTGGAACGCCTTGGCTTCCTTATGCTTAATGAACTTGGTGTGATTCTTATCTTGAGTTCTCTCAACAAGGACTATGAACAGTTCGTACACAACTATAATATGCATAGCATGGGGAAGACGATAGATGAGCTACATGCTATGCTCAAGCTACATGAAAAAGGAATTCCCAAGAAGGCGGCTACTCCCGCTGTATTTGCTAGTAGGGGAGGTAAAATCCAGAAGGACAAGAAGAAACCGCAAGGGGCAAAAGGAAAGGACAACATAAAGACTAAGCTTGCTTACGGTCCTAAGGCCAAGATCCCACCGTCGCCTAAGAGAGATAATCTGACAAAACACTTAATCTGCCACCACTGCAAGGAGGTGGGTCATTGAAGGAGGAATTGACCTGCCTATCAAGTCGGGTTAAAAAAGAGAAAGAATGCTAGCTTGGATAGTACTTTAGGTATCTTCAATATAGAATTTTACTCTATCCCTAAATAATCTTGGGTGTATGATACAGATTATGGATTTCATATCTATAATACAACCCAGGGTCTTAGGAGGAGGAGGAAGATGAAACATGGAGCTTTGAACTTGTATGTATGCAATGGGATGCGTGCAGTTGTTGAACCTATTGGAAGTTTTGATTTAATTCTTCCAAATGGACTAGTTATTGTTTTAGATACTTGCCATTATGCACCTTCTATTATTAGGGGTGTTGTTTCTCTTTCTTGTTTGGTTGACAATGGTTACATGCATACATTTATGAATTATGGTTTTTCTGTTATGAAAGCTGATATGTTTTATTTTAACGCAATTCCACGTGATGGTATTTATAAAATAGATATGCCTAATCTGTATCAAAATGTTAGTTCTATATACAATGTTAGCAATAAAAACGTGCGTTGGAATCTACTTATATTTGGCATTGTCGTATTGTTCATATAAACCAGAAACGCATTGAAAACCTTCAACGTGATGGGATCTTGTAATCCACTGACGATGAATCTTTCGACAAATGCAAATCTTGTATATCTGGAAAGATGACACGTAAGCCATTTCCACATCAAGTGGAAAGAGCTAAAGAACTATTTTGACTTATACACACTAATGTATGTGGCCCTTTTAGAACTGTGTCAAGACAAGGTGCTAGTTACTTCATAACCTTTACTGATGATTTCAGCCGTTATGGTTATGTTTACTTGATGAAACATAAACACCATGAGGTAATTGAAACATTTAAGGTTTTTCAAAATGAAGTTGAAAATCAACTCAAAAGAAAATCAAAGCTATTTGATCAGATCGAGGTGGCGAATACTTGAGTCATGAGCTTGTTGATCACATGAAAAGATATGGTATAGTATCTCAGCTTACTCTGCCTTACACACCACAACATAATGAGGTGTCTGAGAGGAGGAATCGAACTTTACTTAAGAAGGTTCGATCCATGATGAATTCTATAACTCTGCCAAAGTCCTTTTAGGGATATGCTCTCGAGTCTGCTGCTCGCATACTTAACATGGTTCCAACCAAAAAGGTTGATATTGATCCTAATAGAATAGATCTTGCTTAGCTTGTATAAGGTTAAGTTGTATTGAATAAATCCAAAACAACTATGATAGAAACTTTAATTGTGAATATCAAAGACTATGCGGAATCTAGTCAATGATACTAAGAAGAATTTCAATGAAACAGTAATGAATAAAATTAATAATAAACAGTTTACCAAACTTTCAGCCTCAATATAATATGAACACTCTTAATAGTGTTAGGGTTACAAAACCTTGAAGCTATGACAATTCTATGAATGACTCGATTTGATACTTTGATACTGATACATGAAATTCTATACCGTAGGTCCTCCTTTTATACACCAAGGAGTACTAATGGGATTACAATATTTTCCTAAGTTATCATAATCTTCTAAACAAATAACTTATACGTATCTTTTATAAAAATATCTCATGCATATCCCACAAGCAATCTTTATCTTCAATCAATCTTTATCCATTAGCAGTTGTAACTCTGTCAGCAGTTGTAACTTTGTACCAGCAGCATTAACTCTGAACACTAGCAAGTAGTAACTTTTGTACCAGCAACACTAACTGTGTACAAGCAGCATTAACTACTTAGAAAGTTTTCTTCAATCTTCGTCAGCAATACTAAGTTACACTAGCAGTACTAACTTTACTCTAGCAAGTACTAACTATTCACTAGCAGTTAGTAACTTAAACTAGCAGTACTAACTAATTAGCATATTTTTCATTAAGATTACTAACAACATTAATTTATGCTTAGCAGCAGTAACTAATACCTTAACAACAATAAGGCTTTTAATCCCAACAATCCTCCCCTAAACTTGATATTTATCTTCAAAATCATCAAGTTTCTTCATTAAAAGCTTCATAATCACCAGGAGGATGCTTCCAAATACTTCACTGTTTCTTGAGCTGCTTTGTCATAAGCTTAAGAAGCTGATAACACATTTCATTCCAGTAATCAGATTTCAGCTTCTTATTCAGCATATCAGTGATTATTGCAGGTGTAAAGGGATATCTCTTATCTACTAGCATATAGACATGCATATCTTCAAACCTTACAAAGTGTATTCTACAGGAATCATATAGCCTCTAAAACAATACTTTCTTTCCTTGTAAATTCCTCCATATTAGATCTTCTATATGATGTTCAAACATAGTCTTTAGATTACCCCCATAGCACTCTTTCATAGCCTTCTTCTGGCCTTGTATTCCCATGCTTAGCTTTAACCAACTTCCACAGAGTTTCCAAATCTTCTTTGTCAAAGCTTTTGATCAGCTGACTAAACAATAAGTATATCTTGGAACTTCCATCAGCTCTCATTATTTCATAATAGCCTTGCTTTCCTTTTCTGTGAATCTTGTAATCAACAATAACTGCAGGCTTGGTAGCTAGAGGTATAACATCAATTGCAACATCTTCTTCTGTAACCAACTCAAAGCATTGTTGAAGATCTTCTCTCTCTTTATCATCATCCACCTTTTGCTTCTTTGTAGGCTCTTGTTCTAGCTCATCACCTGCTCTTTTAGAACTGCTTTCTTCTTCTCTTATCTCACTGCCTTCTACCAATTCTGTATCCATGTCTACAAATGTATTTACCCTTTTCATAGCTTTCTCAAATAATTCTTGAACACTGGCAAAGGACTTGTTCTTCAAATCTTTAGGCTTCTATCCTGCCATGTTTTTCAGATAAGTAGTCATGATACTTCTTTGTTGAGCTTTGGTAGGTGGTTTATTTCTCTTTTCTTCTGCTCTCTTAGCTGCAAAGTGCTTCCTCCTTTTCTCCAAGAGTTGTTGAAATAGTTTAGACTTTTCTTCAATTGTCAACTCTTCTTGTTCATCTGCTTGCAGCCTTTGAGCTAATTCATAGTCAGTTTCCACCTTATCCTGAATATCATTCCATTGTGCAATTAAGGCAGCATTGACTTCTTCCTTTTCTCCTGCAATCCTCTCTTTCTCATCAAATTAAGATTGTAGTGTTATAGCTTCTTGTTTATCAAAGAGGACTTGATCTTTCTTCTTCATCTTCAAAGGTTCTTCAACCATGATTCATTTACCCTTATCCTTTGAAGAAGTTATTGGTGGTGTTGTTGTTTTTGTTGTTGTTCTTATTGTTGTTGTTGTTTCACTTGGCTCATGAAGAAGAATTCCTTTAGTAGTTGTTGTTGTAGTAGCAGTTGTTGGTGTAGTTATACCCTGCTCTAGTTTTTGACTAACAACCTTATCTACATTTGGTTTTGCACTCTTCAAAGCTGCAAGTGCTTGAGCTAAAGTGATCTCTTCAGTAGTAATTGTTGCAGCAACACTAACTTCAGTAGTACTAACTACTTCTTCAACAACTTTTTCACTTTGCTCTGCAACATACACTTCTTCACCATTAAAAACATCTGTATCAAACATTTGAGCATCCTCATACCTCCCCTGAGTTTCATCAACCAATGTAACTTCTGCATCTTGGTCAATGTCAATAATTTTCCTCCTCTGTTTGGATGCATCCTCTTAATCACCCAAACTATCTTCATCAGAGGAAATCACTCTTGCAGATCTACCAATCTTGAATAATCTCTTCTTCCCTAGAGTTTTTGACTTCCTTTTACTTTCCAGCTTCTTGACTCTCTTCTCCAAACTAGCAATCTCCTTTGCTTAAGCAGTCTTTGTTGTCTCCAAGTCAAGAACTCTATCAGACAGTTTTGTACAAAGGTCCATCAATTCCTTAAGTTTTAGTCTGTCCTCCCCATTTCTAAGTGTACTAACTCTTAAAAGAGGTGGGTCATTGGACTGTTTAGACAAACTCTCAAACCTAGTTTGAGCAGGTTTGTCCCCCATAGTTTCTTGGCACCTAAGTCTACCACCTGAACCAATTCCCTGAGGAAGAGGAACATTAGGTATTGCCGTGGATTAGGTCCTAATAATGTTACCACTGTCCTGCTATGCTTCTAAGCTAGAAGCAGTAGTGGTAGCCCTTTCCACACTGTCTCCCCTCTCCTCATGGATAGCCTCATCTGCTACAGGTTCTATAGGAACACTAGACTGAGGTATCTTAGTGCCCTTTCTCTGTTTTCTCCTAGATTGTTTCTTCTGAGGTTGTGATGTTGATGGTTGAATGATGGGTGTATGATGGGGATCAGTTTGTATTTCTGAACCTTCACCTATTTCTTCACGAGCTTGAACCATCATAGTTTGAAATAAAGGGGTAACTCTGCCAGAAAAACCTTTCCCTTCCCTCTTCATGTTCCTAAATATCTTCTTAGTATGAGAAGGGGTAACATAAATCCTTTTATGATGTGACATATCCCCAACTTGTTTATTCA
>BQNB010091434.1:0-26878 GCA_026074375.1 Tanacetum coccineum
AAGCAACCACCGGACCACCGATCAACGGTGGTCAACGGCGGCAGTCAACGGTGGCCAACGACGATCAAAGGCGGCGGACCACCGTCGAACCACCGGTCAACGGTGGTTGACCGCCAGTCAACAGCCGGGTCTGGCAGGTAATGGGTCGGGTTAGGATCAGGTCTTGGGCGGGGTCTGGATCGGGTCAGGTCTGGGTTCGCCACGTGGCATGCCACGTGGCAGCTGACGTGGCGTAGAGGGGATATAACCCTCCTGCGTTTCGAACCCCCGACCTCTTGGTATGAGTATTAACTCATACAATGAAACCAACTGCGCTAGGTAGTGTTTCATTTATATTACACCAAATTTAATATATAACCCTCTTTTGGCCAGGTTCAATTATACTAGTATTAAAAGTTCAAACAGGGATGAAAAAGGTTCAAATATGAAAGGCCGGCACCGTTGGACTCGTAATTTCGTGCTCTTTCCAATGGTGTGATCGAGGAAAATTAACGACTTCGTTTCGACCTCGATAAACGTGAAAACGTCATCGAAAGTCACCCAAAAATTATCGTTTTTGCTTTGTTTTCAATCCTTTGTACCTGTAAGACATAAAAACACACTACAAACATATTTGCAACATATTTATCCATATTTTAGTATTTTAGTCCGTTTATTAGCATTTTTCGAGGTACAAATGATGTGTGTTTTAGCACATATCAAAATTCCCCCACACTAAGCCATTGCTGGTCCCACACGCAATGTTAATAAAACACTCCCGGAAATAAATAATTAAATCCCCCTCTAACTTATGACCCCTCACAATCAAACAAGAACAGAAAAGGTCCATTAAAAAGGTTTAAAAATCATTTATTTCGAAAGCGCCCCCGTTTTAACCATTTATTCAATAAAAAACTAAGATAAAATTTATAACATTTATTAAAAAGGATTTAAGAGTAGGATTTCATCATCCTTGATTTTCACAATCCCCAAACTAAGCTTAAAAAAAAATCACAGTTAAATATAAGATTAGATGCTAACACTACTCATAAATGCTAATTGTGTAAGTATAAACTTAACTTTTCGCTCCCATTATTCTTAAATCATCTACATATTTTTATTATTATTATTGGCGACATATAAATTAAGGCCTTATTTTTATAAAGTAAACCCGGTTTAGACCATAATTAGTTTGAAATCATTTCCTAAAGAGACGATATGGTGAAAATAAGGTCTACATTAAGGTTCTAAATTCGCATGATTTAGGGGTTATCCTTTTTATTTCATCCGAAACAACTCAACTACGAGTCCAGAGACGGAGGCTTTATTTAGATAACCCCAGAGTCGAAATTTGGCTTTATACTTATTATTATTGCAACATTATTAAACCTCGGTCCTTTAGAAGGCTGTAACATCGGTTGTGAGCCGGCAAGATGCAGCAAACATATTTCGACCTCGGTAATTTCCTCGACCTTTTAGAAGGCTGCAACATCGGTTGTGAGCCGGCAAGATGCAGCAAACATATTTCGACCTTGGAAATTTTCTTGACCTTTTAGAAGGCTGCAACATCGGTTGTGAGCCGGCAAGATGAATAACTTAAACCTAATAATCAACAAGCTTCACGGTAGCTCTTTAAAAGTGTTTAGTTTTCAAAGGTGAGTCGTATATCGCAAGAACCTCATTTCAAAGGCATTATTGAAAATGGTCCATTTATTTTAATGGTTGTTTGTAATAGAAAACCATAAAATCATTAGACTTCTGATGAGAGAAAAGCTGTTAACCTATACCAGCGACCCAAAAGTCTCATCGTGTTTGTATTACCAGATGACCAAATAAATAGTGTTATCAATTGTGAAATAGCAAAATCTACCTCGGATAACCTGATACTATATCATGAGGGCCCCTACGATGTGAAAGAAAGTAGGGTCATGGACATGAATTTAATTTAATTATAAAATAAAAATCCAAAAATATTTTCTATTTTATTTTCTTTTATATAAAACTTTTAATAAATACCGAAAAAAAATATTTTTATTATTTTATTCTATTTTCTATATAAAAATCAAAAAAATATTTTCCATTTCTTTTATTTTTTTTATTTTATTATATATATATATATATATATATATATATTAAAAATAAAAATAAATATGATGATAATAAAGATTTACAAAGAAATTCTAAAAATTATGAAAAACCAAATTCCTATGTTTTACTTCTTGTGCATGAACACGCAATTTTTTTCGAGCCAAATCAAGTTACATTTTTCCAATCCCGAGAAAAGTTTACAATTTCGTCAAGTAAAAGAATCTGAGTCCGATAATATTTTTCATGATCATATACAAGGAGAGGACGAGAACGCTAAAGACGTCCAAATGGCCGATCATTTGAGACCGATGGAAGAGCTACTCCGAATACCTACGTAGGTATTGAAATCCTAACCGTTGTTCCTTGCTGTTTTCTAGCATATGAGAATTTGAATTGAAACCCGAGTTACTTGATTTTGTAAGTAACAATTCTTTCTTTGGTCTTAAAAATGATGATCCTCATTCACACATCAGGAGATTTTACCAAATAACCCAAACTCTAAGACTAAACCAAGTGCCTGATGATGTGGTGAAGTTGATCTTATTCCCGTTTTCACTTAAAGGAGCAGCCGAGACAAGGCTTGAGAATGAACCTCCTAATTCCATCACAACTTGGGATGATTTAGTATCAAAGTTCTTGAATCGATTTTATCCTCATTCTAAAAAAGACTAGCTTAGAAAAATAAATCACTACTTTCAACGAAGTTTTTCTAGTGAACTTTTGACCGGAAGCCTGGAGAGATTCAAGATTTATTAAGGAAATGTCCTCATCACGGATTTTCACTCCTTCACCAAATAGATTTTTTCTATAACGGGTTGAGTCAATCTAATCAAGATTCTCTAAATACCGCAGCAGGTGGAAATCTGATGATGAGAAATATTCAAGAAGCTTTAACCATTATTGAGAATAAAGCCAAGGTTCGAACTTGTAGAAATAAACCTCAAGTTTCGAGTAGTGGTGGTAGTTCAATTCAAAATGATGCCATCACCGCTCTTTTTTTGTTTTTTTTTTATTTTTTTTTTTTTTTTTTTTTTTTTTCTTACTAAACAAGTCGAAGCTCTTGGGCATCATATTTCTAGTATGCAAGAAGCTTATAACCGAAACCAAAAAGCCCATTCAAATTCAATGCAAATCAAATGGGTCAAATGGCAGAAGCTTTTAAGAGAGTCCATTAGGTATGCTACCGAGCAACACCGTGACAGACCCACTTGCTGAGATTAATGTGATTACTAGTATGTATGGCTTGACATTGGATGAATCTTTTATTCATTCTAATCTTCTCGTTTGTCAAGAAAAGGAACAAGAACCGAAGACCATAACAGAAGTGGTGGAAATTGCTAGCTCTAAGAGCACACCACTTGACCCACCTCTAGAAACTCCACCATTGTCCATGATTTAAAGATTCCTTACTATATATTAAATATAAATATTATAAATATATAATAGGATAATATCAATAAAATCAATGAATAAACCGGAAATATATGATATTCCCGGGTCGTTTTCCCGACGAGGAATGCAAATTTGAAAGTCGAAAGTCGGTTTGATATTTGATGCTTGAATGGAAAAAGATTTTAATTTGTTTTCTAAATCTACGGGAAAATTAATGCAATCTACACTAAAACCAATTAAGGCAACACAAATTTAAACTAAAAACGCAAACGGGAATCCTAAAAACGCGACTTAAAATCCTAATTTATCAAAATTAAATCCTAAAATGATCTTTTTAACTTTTATAAGTCCTAATTGACTAAAATGCAAGAACTAAGAAAACTAAACCAAAAACGAAATCGATTTAAGCTTAAAAACACGAAAAACGTGAACGGGATCTAATCCCGCTCTTTAAAAAACTAAAATCTACAATTTTAACCCTACGAAAGCAAATCTAATTTTCTTAAGTCCTATTTGATTAAAGAAAATTTAAAAAAAAAGAATTATATTTTTTTGACATTTATATTTTTTATTATGAATTAAAAACGAGTTTAAACTAAATTAAATATAAAAAATACTAAATGAATTATAAAAAATTTGAAAAAATTACAAAAAGTCCTAAATGTTATGAGGAAGGCAGGTAAAATAAGCTGGTTAAGCCAGCTTATAAAATAAGCTAAAAATAACCCAAACAAGCCCTTCGGCTATAAATCAGAAAAAAGGCCCAAAATGTGGTTTAAGAAATTAATGTGTCAAAGAAAACCGAAAAATGACCCAAGGCGATGTGGGGTTGTTATTTTTAAGTGAATATTGTTGTTTTATTGGTAAGGGGGGTATGTTTTGAGTTGGGATTTTGATTGGGGTGAAGTGTGTGGAGTTAAAAGGTTGAAGGTGTTTGATGTTCCGATGTGTTCGAGCCCTGCTCACCTTGGACTTCCACCTTCCCCTTTTTGCTTTTTTTTAAACTTTTTTTTTCACAGCTTATAAATAAGCTGTAATCAATCAACTTTAATGAAGACAAAAATTTTAAAACTTAACAATAAGCTTAAAAATAAGCTCAAAAGCTTGACAGAATGTTAAACTAAACTAAAAGACTAAATGCTAAACTGTTTGGCTACTTTCTAAACTAAATAAGCTAAGGAAAAGCAAAAGGGCTTATGACAGCTTATAACCTAGTCCTAATAAGAAATGTGGAGCAAAAATAAGCCTAAGAAATTAAGCTAGAATAAGCTAAAAATGAACAAGAATAACATTGAAGATCTTTTAAAACTTAAAATGTTTAAGCTAAAAATGCAATAAGCTCAAATAATCTCTACCTAAGTAAAATAACTAAAATGTATAAGACTAACCTAATAAGGCAGATTATAAACCTAAAATTGAAGCGAATTCACATAAGCCAAAAGATCAAATAAGGCAAATAACATACAGCCAAACTTTTAACCAAAACATCCAAAGGGTATTTTCTACTTATTTTTAAGCTAGTAATAGAACCTTTATGGCATAATGCTTTAATGCTTATACCACCAAAAAGCTTAGCCAATAAGCTATAATAAGCAACAAAGAAAAATGAGTTTGAAAATCAAGTAAGCAGTTAAACAGCTAATTGAAAAGTGCTTATTGCACAGATTACAACACTTAGAAAAAAATTTCAATCTTTACAAAACCCTACTTTTGAGCTTAAAAATAAGCAATCAAACAGATCCTTATGGATATAAGACCTCAAAACAGATTAAATTTAAACCTCAAAGAACAAGTATCATCTTTCAAAAAGCATTTTGAAATTAAGAATAAGCCAGAAAAAGCAATTGAAAAAGCTGTTTTTTTTTCAAAAAGACACTTAACTATATTATGACAGATTTTGAACCAAAACCAAAAACACTCTTGCAAACTTAGAACTCTTCTACCCTACTGCATTTAGACTATAAAACAAGCATGAGAATAACACTTAACAACCATTTATGAAAAGCTAACTAAATAAGCTGATATCAAAGGAACAAATGTCACAGATTCAAACCATGAATACTTAATACCTTGAAAAAGAGTTTTAGACTTTGAAAACTTTTGAAAACTGCTTAAAACAGCTTAAAAGAGCTTATGAAAGTTGGCTCAATGACCCAAATGGTTTTAAGACCATTTTTGTCCCATTTTTCCTACTGACCCAAACACCCCTTTAAAAGACAACTTTCCATTTTTAACTTGATTCTTAATGATTTAAGCTAAGGTTATGAAAAACAGATAAATTAGAATGTAGCAAATTAAGCAGAAAGTTAAAATATGCCTCTGCACAAAGTAACACTAAAGTTAAGCAAATAAGCAATAAGCAGATTTAGCTATAAAAGAACGTTTTAAAGAAAAATCAAGAACAAAGTAAATCTTAGGCTAAAACAAGGCATGAATGAGCATAAAACAACATATATAAGCAGACATAAACAATAGATAATCAAAATTAAGACAATGCACATGTAAAAAAAGTTAAATTGAAAAATGAAACTTACAAAGCCCTTGCTTAAAATAGGTGCAAACAATCTTATAAATAAGCTAAATCTACCAGCTCTAGCTTGTCAAAAACAAGCTATAAAAAGCCCTATAAGCCCTTCCCTTTTTTTCTTATCTTCCAAATAGCTTTTTGAGTGATTTTTGAAATGAAAGGACTTAGGCTATATAAACTATGAAGAAGTTTATATAGCTTAAGTTGAACATCTTAAGTGACAAGTAAATTGCTTAAGAGGAGCTTAAGAAACATTTATATAACATAAATTATCATTTAACTTAGAAACAGGCATAGCATAAAAGACTTAAAATTCATTAAAACTTGAAAAACATTACAAGACTTTTTTAAAAAGGAAATGACAATAAGCTAAATTAACTACAATAAGCTATAAAGTAAAACTAGATAAAGACTACTTGCCTCAAAGGCTTACAAGTGATCCTATTTATATAAGAAAATTAGGTCTTGGGGGTCTTCACTTGTGCTTCTTTAGTGAGTGAAAACTGAGGTGTGTTTTCTTTGTGAGTGAGTCCCAAAAGTCATCTCAGTCGTCCAATATGAGTGTTTTCCAAGCCTTTGATCTCAACCCTTCAATCTTTGTCATTTTCCATTGTCGAATTGGGTGTTTGAGGATTGCCAACATGGCAATTGACTTATGTGAAGTGGGGTAGAGGGATTATGATTTTTTTTGTGGGGTGAAAGGTTTGTTTGTATGCTGCAGGGGTGACAGACACACAAAACGTGTGTGAGGAAGATGTACTGTACTTTGTGGGAAAAATCAGTTTTGTTAAACTGGGTAAAAGTTAGGGGGAATGGCAAGAATGGCCCTTTAACTTGATACGTGTGTTTGCAACCACAGTCCTTGTGTTGTGAAAAGTTTAAGGGAATTGGCAGAAACAGCCCCTTATGTTGTATGTTTTCATTGCATGGATAGTCCTTTGTGGGCTAACAGACTTAACGGCCATATGATTTGGGTTTAAAAGTCTCTTATAATACTAAATGGGCTGACCCGCCCAATAGAATGTGGTACGGTAGGCTCCTATTAAAGTATCTTCAATATTGGCCCCGGCTTTGACATATTGACTATGTCGGTTGAACTTTTCTGTTGACTTTGACTTGTAATTTGGCTTTCATGCTCTCCCATTCCGTAGCTCGTTTTTGTCCTTTTGTTAAATCCGATTCCTGCAATATAGATGCGAAACAGCACAAAAACAAAAGTATTTTTGGTATGTTTTTAGTCTTTTAAGCACGTTTTCCTAGGTAAATGGTATGTGTAATTAAGCACATACCAAAATCCCCCATACTAAGATATTGCCAGTCCTCACGCATGATATAAATTAAACACTTAAGAAAACCAAGAATCTCAATCCCCCTCGACTAATTACCTCGAAAAGTAGCTAAGTGTTCATCAAGGGGAATTAAAGAATCATAAGTTTTGAAAAGCCCCGTTTTTACCAAAATTATTTTTTTTTTTTTTAAATATATATACATCTTAATCCCACATATTTTTTGTATTTTTTCCTTTTTCTCATTTTTTATACTTCATGCTTTACTTTCAAGCAACTACATATTTGACTTCGTTATTTTTTAATAACTGCGGGTCCATAGAACAAGACGCACTTCAAACCTAAAATGCCCCAAAAAGGAAAAAACCATCGTTCCCGACTTTTCACTTGTCCCAAACCAAGCTTAAAAACGAAATCACTGTTAAATATAAGTTAAAATGTCTAATACATACTCAAATATTGTAACTTGTAAACTTTTTACTCCCATAAAAAAAAAAAATTTATATATAATATTAGTTTGAATGTGCCATATCGGATTCACCATGAATCAACGTTTGAAAAATTTGATATGCTTCACGTTCCACCCTGAGAATAATGAGTTTCAAACGGCGAGAAGCATCCCGATGTAGGCAACTTTCGTCTCTGTCACATCCCAACCATGCGGCTAGTTGACCAGACTATTGACACCCCACAGAGACTAGTAACGGACTCACGGACCTCCGTTACAAAACTCGTTAGGTATTTCCCGGTATACACATAGACTTATTAGAAAAACCACAATGTAATCATGGAAATAGTCTTAGTCCAAAAGCAATATTCAAATTTAAGAAAAAAAGATTTTTCCGTATACTTGATTTAGAAACACATAATATGTGACATAACAATATAATATAGACCATGATGCAATCAAAATCACGACCTTCTAGAAGGCTGCAACATCTGTTGTGACCGGCAAGAAGCAAGCTAACTTTTAATTGTCGACTTATTATTATTCTATATACTATGGTCTTTCTTAGAATGATGTAACATCTGTTGTTAGCCGGCAAGATGCATCAAAAAAACTTTATATCAGCCATAAGTTTATAATATAGCCTTATTCCACATCATTCTATCATCATTTTTTCATTTTTACATTCTTTTCATTTTTCATTTTCACTTTAATTTCACGATAATAGAAAAGACTCTTTTTGGAAAATTAAGAATATATTTGAACTAAGTCCCACTATAAATTTATTGCTATCGAACTACATTTTCAACTTCAAAATTGTGATTTATAGTTTAATTTTCAAAAAAGCACGTATTATTAGTCCCGGGTTTAAGGAGCTTATGGGAGAAAAAGACACAAATTACACTTATGAGCTCTTAAGATTTCCAAATAATCCTTGTTTAGCACGTAACTCATACTTAACTGTATCATTTCTCGTTCTTCGCAAATTTAAAATATTTAGTAAAAAGATCCGCGAATGCTTAGTCTAAAAGTTAAGGAGCAAGCTAGAGCTCAACACGCTCGATCGAGTCAAAATTTATTCTCATTCTACCCATCGAGAAAGTCAAAATTCTGACAAAACACTTATTTTATTTTTGAAATTTTTTAAATATTTTTTCATTTTTTGGTATCTTGGTGGTAAAAATAGGATTACGCGAAAACAACGGCTGCAGGCACAATCAAATCGATAGATCCCCCCATACTAGAGCTAGACATTGTCCTTAATGTTTTAAGAAGGGTCTCTACGTAAATCCATGGAAAAGAATGGGAAAAAGGGGTAATAATTTTGGGGGGGGGGGGGGGTAAGAATTAAGCCTATATTTAAGTAAATGCTCAAAGATAAACATTAGTCGATAAGACTTAGACATTGGATTCCCAAAATGAAGCTGAGGATTTGAAGCTAGAGTAAACGAAGGGCAAAACCACGAGTACGAGAGGCTTCAAAAATCCAGGACAATCCTGGACAATCATCACAAAAACACAAGCAAACGAGAATGGAAGAGGCACACCTCCTCACGTTACAAAACACTTATTCATTACTACCTATTATATTAATTTGATAAGCATGGGTTTTCCACCACACTAAGCGCTTGTTTTAGGTCACTTAACTTGACCCGTCCCCCAAAATCATTGGTCTAGGGGAAGGTTGGAGATCCAGACAACCATAAGTGGTATGTCCCCTCCAAAGTATTGCTTAAGTCAATGACCCGTTCACCTGAAGTTTGGACGCGTCGGTTTGAGATAACTCGCGGTGGCCATAAGGGTACACATGGTCCGAATGGTGAACGGTCGCGACCAGCGGATTTAGCTTGCCGAGAAGTAGCTTTAATCTAGAATTAAAGAGGAGGTACTCGATCACCAACGGTTGAAAAAGCTTGTTTTTGATCTGGAGTCCATGGATCCTCTTTTGTTTCTCTTTGTAGAATGCAAAGAGTTTCTCATAGCTCGATCAATAAAGTTCATTTAGTTCATTGATTTGAACTTTATGGTGATCACCTGTGTCTTAAGGTCAAAGTTTCATGCCTATACGGCCCAATAAGCTTTGTGCTCGAGCTCGATCGGTAGATGACATGCCTTTCCGTATACAAGCTTGTAAGGTGTACACCCGATGGGTGTTTTAAACGCGGTACGAAAGGCCCATAGTGCGTCATCTAATTTATCCGACCAGAGCATGTTTCCCGCTACGTTTCCTTTCCAAGATTTTAAACCACGGTTTGAGACTTCCACTTGCCCGCTTGTTTGGGGGTGATACGCGGTAGCAAGACGGTGGTTGACAGCACCGGACGCCCTCCCCCCCCCAACAACACCGTTACTTAACATGACTTTGAGAATTGTCATTCAAAAGTGCGTACCGCGATCACTGATGAATAGCGCGTGGAGTTCTAAACCGAGCAAAGAGAGATTCTAGGAATTTGCAAACAACTCGGGCGTCGTTGGTGGGGAGCGCTTTCGCTTCGACCTATTTTGACAAGTAATCGACCGCCACGAGTATATACTTGTTCCCTCGTAAAGACGGGAACAGCCTCATAAAATCGATGCCCCACACGTCAAAGATTTTGCATATTTAAATTGCATTTTATGGCATTTTATCACGTTGCAAAATTTTGCCTTGACGTTGAAAAGCGTCACATCGGGTGACCAAGCCATGGGCATCTCGGTAAAGAGTGGGCCAATAAAATCCTGAGTCAAAAACTTTCTTGGCAGTGTAGTTGGCACTATAATGTCCCCCCGATGGGTCAACTATGGGAAGCTATGAGGATGTCAATAGCTTCTTGGCCCGAAACACACCGTCGGATCACTTGATCCGCACATATTTTGGAACAATAGAGGTCGTCCCAAAAGTAGTGCTTAACATCTTTGAAAAACTTGTTCTTTTGCTAGGACGACATCTCTTTAATCACAAAATTCCCTGCATGGTAGTTTGCAAAATCGGCAAACCATGGGGTACTATCATTACTGCGTAAAGTTACCATACCAAGTGTCTCGAAAGGAAATGTTTATGTGATTTCCTTTTTCTCGAGCACATTTTGGTGAGGATTCTCTAATCGATACAAATGATCGGCCGCGAGGTTCTCGGCTCCTTTTTTATCACGGATGATGATATCAAACTCTTGAAGGAGGAGAACCCACCGGAGCAACCTCGGCTTAGCATCTTGCTTACTAAAAAGGTATTTTAATGCCGAGTGATCCGTATACACAATGCTTTTAGACAAGACAAGGTAAGACCGGAATTTTTCGAAAGCATACACCACGGCTAACATTTCTTTCTCCGTCGTGGTGTAATGTGCTTGAGCCTCGGTCATGGTTTTGCTTGCATAGTGTATAGGCCAAAAATGTTTCTCTTTCCGTTGCCCGCACCTATAGCATAATCGCTTGCATCGCACATTAGCTCAAAAGGTAGGTCCCAATCGGGGGCAATCAAGATTGGTGCTTCGGTAAGCTTCTTCTTAAGAGTTTGAAATGCTTCAATGCACTCTTTAGAGAAGAAGAACGGAGTATCTTTCTCAAGAAGTCGGGTCATCGGCCGGGCTATTTTCGAAAAATCTTTAATAAATCGTCGATAAAACCCGGCGTGACCGAGAAAACTCCGAATACCCTTGACGGTAGTGGGATGAGGTAGCTTAGCGATTACATCAACTTTAGCCTTATCTACCTCAATCCCGTTCTTGGAAATCTTATGGCCAAGGACAATTCCTTCCTTGACCATAAAGTGGCTCTTCTCCCAGTTTAAAACAAGATTGGTGTCTTCACACCTTTGGAGCATCTTGTCCAAATGGGAGAGGCAAGTTTCGAATGAATTCCCAAAGACCAAAAAGTCGTCCATAAAGACTTCCATCATTTTTTCGATCATATCATGAAAGATAGCCATCATACACCTTTGGAACGTGCCCGGTGCATTGCATAAGCCAAAAGGCATGCGACGGTAGGCAAACGTTCTGTATGGGCAAGTGAATGTGGTCTTTTCTTGATCTTGAGGGTCGATGAGAATTTGAAAATAACTCGAGAAACCATCAAGAAAACAATAGTATTCGTTCCTCGCTAATCTCTCGAGCATTTGGTCCATAAATGGTAGAGGAAAATGGTCTTTACGGGTGGCGTCATTTAACTTTCGGTAGTCAATGCATACACGCCATCCCGTAACCAATCGAGTCAGAATCAATCAATTTTCTTTCCATTTGTTACCACGGTTATGCCTCCCTTCTTAGGGACACAATGAACCGGGCTCACCCAGGGGCTGTCAGAGATGGGATAAATTAATCCGGCTTCAAGAAGTTTGATAACTTCTTTCTTGATAACCTCGTGAATTTTTGGGTTAACCCGTCTTTGATGTTGGACCGTGGGTTTAACATTATCTTCCATCAAAATCTTATGAGTACAAAACTTCGGATCTATTCCCTTAATATCCGAAATCTTCTAAGCTATGACACGCTTATGTGATCTAAGAACCTTAAAAAGAGCAGTCTTGTCCTCATCTTTTAAGTCTTTAGCGATTATGACAGATAATTTATCGGTACCCTCCAAAAGCGCGTACTCAAGATGAGGTGGTAGGTCTTTGAGCTCAAGCGCGGGGAGTTCATCACTAGAAGGTTCAACGGTCTTAAGTACCTCAAATTTTTGTTCTTCCGGAGGGAGGGTGGAAGATAGGTCAGAATTAAGCAATCTTTAAGGGTGAGAAGGTCTTCTTTTGGATCGAAGTCGGCCCTTTAAGGGTGAGAAGGTCTTCTTTTGGATCGAAGTCGGCATCATCAATTCTCGGTGGAATTGATTTTCTAGTAAGACAAGCTTTGATCTCTTCCAAAATGAAGTCACCTCCCTCAAAAGGAGTGAGAGAGGGGGGAGAAGTAGAGAGGATTGGTTCCAAAGTTGGGGTGGGATTGCCACTTTTGGAAATGTTCAAAAATCCAAGTACTTCTTGAGCAAACTCCTCACAAGCTACGTCGATAACATCGACTCGGTTAACCAATTCAATGATTTTATAGGAGAATGTCTTAGTATCACCAACTTTGAATGTTATGGATTGGTCATCATGTCGAAGGGTCATTTATTTACCGTGAACATCAATCAAAGCTCGTGCCGTCCTCAAGAAAGGTCTCCCTAGAATCAAAGGAACCCGAGGATCGGCAATATAATCAACGACTACGAAGTTGGCCGGAAAGAAAAATGTTCCAACTTTCATGAAAACATCCTCGGCAAAGCCAGTTGGAGTAGAAATCGTTCGGTCGACAAGTTCAAGTATCATTCGGGTTTTGGTCAAATATGGGAGATTTAGCTTTTCCTAAATGGAAAGAGGAATTAGGTTGATGCTTCCTCCTAGATCGGCCAAGGCTAAGCATTCATCCATCTCTGTAAAATCACACGGTATAAGAAATCTACCGGGGTCTCTAAGTTTTTGGAGAAACTTTTTAGGATAACCGCCGAGCAATTCTCATTCACTGGTGTCTTGATTAAGTCAATTATCATATCTTTGTTATTGAGAAGCTATCTAAACATTGGTGCAAATTTGGGCATGTGTAGGAGAGCATCCGTGAAGCTTAGCTCGACGTGGAGATTCCGAAAAATCTCCATAAATTTCAAAGCTAAAAGATCGTCTTTTTCACGGAGCTTCTCCTTGTTAATCCTTGAAGGATAAGGTATGGTCGGTTTAGTCTTTGGAGCAACAACGGGCTCATCATTTTGGGTTTGGACCTCCGGAGGTTGGATGTTTTCGGTGCTTGGTTGCACCGTATCCTTTGTCACCTCGGGTTCGTGTTCCACCACCTTAGGAAGAGAAGAAGGCGGAGGTGGAACTTGAGGCCCATCATAAGAAACTCCACTTCGGGTGGTGATGGCTTTCATATCACCTCTCGGGTTAGCAACGGTGTTGCTAGGAAGAGAACCCGAGCCCGAAGTAGAGGCGGTATTGGCATTCATGAATTTGGTAAGCATGTCCGTTAAATTGGTCATTTGGTTTTGCATGTTTTGGTTTTGGGTTTGCATATTTTTCATAACCGCATCATTAGCTTTGATGTAGATTTGAAAGTCATCCTTTGACACACCTTGTGTTTGAGGAGCCGGAGCTTGGTAAGCCGGAGCTTGGTAAGCCGGAGCTTGGTAAGCCGGAGCTTGGTAAGCCGGAGCTTGGTAAGCCGGAGCTTGGTAAGCCGGGGGTTGATAAATTGGACTTTGGTTGTAATTATTTCCCCGGTTTTGATTGTAACGGTTTTGATTATTTCTTTGATTGTTTTGATTGTTTTGAACGGGAGGAAAACCGGGAGGTCGAATCGTTGAAAATTATCCACGGCGGCTTGAGAGAGAAACATATTCTTGATATTGTCACGATAAACGTTGCATCGGTGGCTGGGATAATTACGGGTTTGAGAATGAGCCACCACCGCGAGTTACACAAATTTCCTCGACCGCTTTTACCGGTTAGCGGGGAGCTTGGGATTGGTTTTTTTCTTATCGAGAAGAAGCCTTTCACCATTTCTTTAAGTTCAGGCAACATCGGGAGAAATACCAGGTGGTAGTAGAATTGTCATACTCACTTGGGACAACAACGCTTTCTTCAGTGGAATTAGAACTTTGGATTTGCTTCGATGATTCTTAGGCAATCTAGAGGCATTTTAAACATAAAAATTACACCCGACAGCGGAATATCAACGGAATCTTGATAATTTGAGTTCATGGCATTGTAGAATGGTATCAAGTTGATGTAAATTCCGAAAAACCAATGATGCTGGGCAATATGCCGAAGAAGATCATTGAATCGGTCCCATGCCTCATAAAAAGTTTCATCAAATCGTTGTTGAAATCTCGTGATTTCATTTCGAAGGTTTGTTGTTTTGGAGGGAGGGAAAAATTTGTTTATGAATTTCGAAACAAGATCATCCCATGTAAGAATCGATCGAGGGGGTTCTTTTTCAAGCCAAATCCGGGCGGCCCCCTCGAGGGAAAATGGGAAAAGCATAAGCTTAACCGACATACTCGGGACGTTCGGGAACTTCATCGTAGAAGTGATCTTGTTGAAATATCGAATGTGAGCATGAGGGTCTTCTTTGTCATGTCCAAAAAATTGTTTATTTTGAACAAGAGTAAGCAAACCATGCTTAAGCTCAAAGTTGTCCGCGGTGATTGCGGGAACAACGATTGCATCCTCGTAACCCTCGGTGGGTGCTTGGAGCAATTGCGCCATAGTACGATTATCGGCCATCGTAACTACGGGAGGATCGGGAGGATCTTGATTATTAATTGGTTCCTCAAGATCAAATGGTTCAACAAAAGTCGGTGGGACTTGTTGTTGTTGACGGTTAGAATTACGGGATTGAGAACGAGTGCGCATGCACTAAAATATAAAAAGAAAATTTATACTAATTTTTTTTTGGTTTTTTTTCTACAATTAATTCACCATTTATTTTAATAACGGACAATGAGATAAGACAACTTAAACCTAATAATCAACAAGCTTCACGGTAGCTCTCTAAAAGAAAAACGCACAAAGGAGCGGAGGAGTAGGAAAGCGCGAAGCTATTAAAAACCTTCTCCTTTAGGGTCGTAGTTCGTTGGAACGACCCTCCTTATACCCCTCTTATAGTTTGTTTATCTTTCAAAGGTGAACCGACTCGCCAAGTGACACAAAAGGCAAGTTTTAAATCTTTTGTTCGAGAACTTATTATGATAATGTTCAAGTTGAGAACATTATTTTGATGATATATTTTTTTCTTTTGAGGACAATTTTTTTTGGTTTATCTTATATATATACTAATAAAAGAAAATTCTTTTTGTATTTTTTTTATATGAAAATAAGCAAAATAACTTCTCACGGAAGGATCTTCAAAGCACTAATTGTCAAACGCAACGACAATCGTATACAATCCTCCTCGGCAACGGCGCCAAAAATTGATTTACGTCCTTTAGTATATATAAATATCTATAATATAAATATATAATAGGATAATATCAATCAAAATCAATGATTAAACCGGGGGAAGTACGGTGATTACCCGGGTCGTTTTCCATGACGAGGATGCAAATTTGAAGGTCGAAAGTCGTGTTTGTATTTGATGGCATTGTTGAATGGAACAAGATTTTGATTGGTTTTCTAAATCTATGGGAAAATTAATGCAATCTACACTAAAAACAATTAAGGCAACACAAATTTAAACTAAAAACGCAAACGGGAATCCTAAAAACGTGACTTAAAACCCTAATTTATAAAAAAAATAAATCTAAAAATGTTCACTTTTTGACTTTTTGTAAACTCCTAAATTGACTAAATGCAAGAACAAGAAAAACTAACCCAAAAAGAAAAGCGATTTAAGCTTAAAAACACGGAAAAACGTGAATGGGATTTCAATCCCAGTTCTTTTAAAAATTCAAAATCTACTATTTTAACCATTACGTAAGCAAATCTAATTTTTTACAGTCCTATTTGATAAAAGAAAATTTTCTAGAAAAGAATTAGATTTTTTTGACTTTTTTATAATTTTTTATGAATTAAAAACGATTTTAAACTAAATTAAATATTAAAAATACTAAACTATTTATAAAAAATCTGAAAAAATTAGCAAAAGTCCTAAATGTTATGAGGAAGGCAGGAAAAATAAGCTGGTTAAGCCAGCTTATCAAATAAGCTAAAAATAAGCCCAAACAAGCTACGGCTTATAAATAAGAATAAAGGCCCAAAATGTGGTTAAGAAATTAATGGTGCAAAAGAAAACCGAAAAAGACCCAAGGGCGAGTGGTGTGTGTGAGTTAAAAGGGTTAAGGGTGTTGAGGTCTAGGGTTCGAGCCCTGCTCACCTTGGACTTCCACCTTCCCCTTTTTGCTTTTTTTTAAACCTTTTTTTTCACAGCTTATAAATAAGCTGTAATCAATCAACTTTAATGAAGACAAAAATTTTAAAACTTAACAATAAGCTCAGAAATAAGCTCAAAAGCTTGACAGAATGCTAAACTAAACTAAAAGACTAAATGCTAAACTGTTTGGCTACTTTCTAAACTAAATAAGCTAAGGAAAAGCAAAAGGGCTTATGACAGCTTATAACCTAGTCCTAATAAGCAATGTGGAGCAAAAATAAGCTAAGAAATTAAGCTAGAATAAGCTAAAAATGACAGAATAACATTGAAGATCTTTTAAACTTAAAATGTTAAGCTAAAAATGCAAATAAGCTCAAATAAGCTCTACCCTAAGTAAAATAAGCTAAAATGGATTAAGACTAACCTAATAAGCAGATATAAACCTAAATTAAGCAAATGCAATAAGCCAAAAGCTCAGATAAGCAAATAAGCTTACAGCCAAACTTTTAACCAAACAGCCAAAAGGGTATTTTCTAGCTTATTTTTAAGCTAGTAAATGGAACCTTATGGCTTAATGGCTTATACCACCAAAAAGCTTGGCCAATAAGCTATAATAAGCAACAAAGAAAAATGAGTTTGAAAATCAAGTAAGCAGTTAAACAGCTAATTGAAAAGTGCTTATTGCACAGATTACAACACTTAGAAAAAAATTTCAATCTTTACAAAACCCTACTTTTGAGCTTAAAAATAAGCAATCAAACAGATCCTTATGGATATAAGACCTCAAAACAGATTAAATTTAAACCTCAAAGAACAAGTATCATCTTTCAAAAAGCATTTTGAAATTAAGAATAAGCAGAAATCAGCAATTGAAAAAGTTGTTTTTTTTTTCAAAAAGACATTTAACTATATTATAAAGATTTTGAACCAAAACCCAAAAACGCTCTTACAAACTTAGAAATTTTCTACCCTTCCTACAATTAGACTATAAACAAGCATGAGAATAACACTTTACAAACCATTTATGAAAAACTAACTAAATAAAAGCTTGAAATCAAAGGAACAAATGTCGCAGTTTCAACCATGAGACTTATACATGAAAAGAGTTTTAACCTCTTGAAAACTTTTGAAATTGCTTTAAAACAGCTAAAAAGAGCGTATGAAGTTGGCTCAATGACACGGATGTTTTTAGACCATTCTTTTGTCCCATTTTTCTTACAGACCCAAACACCCCTTTAAAAGACAACTTTCCATTTATAACTTGATTCTTAATGATTTAAGCTAAGGTTATGAAAAACAAATAAATGTAAGAGCAAATTGAGCATAAATAAGCAATCTTCAACAGAAGTTAAGCACTAAAAGTAGCAAAATAAGCATTAAAGCGGATTTAAGCTTTAAAAGAAAGTTTTTAAAGAAAAATCAAGATCAAGTAAATCTAGGCTATACAATGGCAATGAGATGAGCATATAAAACAACATATATAAGCAGACATAAACAATAACAAGCAGAGATAAGCAATGCTACAGTAAATAAGATAAAATTTGAAAAATGAAAACTTACAAAGCCCCTGCTTAAACAAGGCAAACAAGCTTATAAAAAGCTACATTACAACTCTTACTTGTCAATAGACAAGCTAGTAAAGCACTATATGGCATTCCCTTTTGGCTTAATCTTCCAAATAGCTTTTTGAGTAATTTTTGAAATGAAAGGACTTAGGCTATATAAACTATAAAGAAGTTTATATAGCTTAAGTTGAACAGCTTAAGTGAGTAAATAGCTTAAGAGAGCTTATGAAACGTTTTTATAACATAAATTTGCATTAACTTAGAAAACAGACTTTAACATAAAAGACTTAAAATTCATTAAACATGAAAAACATTACAAGGCTTTTTAAAAAGGAAATGACAATAAGCTAAATTACTAAAATAACTGGTAAAGTAAAAATAGGATTGGCTCTATACGGCTTACAAGGTCCTATTTATAGATAAACTTCAAAGTCTTAGGTCTTTATCTTGTGTTTCTTCACTGAGAGGGTTCAAGGGTGTGCTTCTTGTGTGAGTAGAGTCCCAAAGTCATCATAGCCCTTAATTTTGTGTGCTCCCTAAGTTCTTTGATCACAGCCATTGATTTCTTGTCATTTACCTTTGACGAATGGGGTTTTAAAGGGTTGCCAAGGTGGAAATGACCCATGTGAAGTGGGGTTGAGGGGAAGTAATGGGTTTTATTTGTATGTTGCAGGGGAGAAGTGAAAACGATAGATGAATAGTGCTAAAAGGGTTTGGCTGGAAATGAGGAAGATAGACAGTGTTTTTTTTATAACAGGGTATAAGTTTGGAGAAATGGAAAAAATGGCCCTCCAAGGTGTTATGTGTGTTTGCACGTTTAGTCCTTGTGGTGATATAAGTTTTAGAGAGTTGGCAGCATTGGTCCCTGAAGTTATATCCTTTGTTTACACCCACAGTCCTTTGGACTTAACAGCGTTATCACTTAACAGCCTTATTGTGGGCTGTTAAGTATTTGGTTTGGGCTTGTTGATTGGGCCGGTTCATGAGATAAAGGTTTAGGGCTTTTTATAAGACTTAAATCTTATAAGTCTTTGATATGATACATTAATTGGCTGACCTAGCCCATTAGATGGGTACGGGGAGCCCATTAGATGGGTACGGGGAGCCCATTAAGTATTTCTTCGTTTATGGCTTCGGCTTTGACTTTGTCTTTGTCGGGGTTGAATTTGTGGTTGACTTTGACTTTGACTTTTTGACTTCTCACGCTCTTTCTGTTCTCGTGTGACGTTTCCATTCACTTGATTCATATACATCAGTTTATTCACTAAGGTGAGTTTATAGCCCCATGTTTTACTATATCAATGATTTACAACTTTAGGGGTGAGATACATGCATTGTTTTACAAATTAGACGCAAGTGTACATTTTATCATGATTACGTGTTTGCTTAAGTAGCGATAACCCATCTGAGCCCATTATCATGAACTGTCAATTACTTGTTGTGAGCGCGAATGTTATAAATAGATCTATTTAGGATTGACATCCCTGTCGGGTGAGTAGCTCTTACTGGTGTCACGGAGTGAACCAACAGATGTATACCATGTTAGATTTGGGATGTTTCGAGTTGAACATCATCACGGGCAATGTGGCAATATTTATATTGCATTCATACATGTCGAGCTTCAGTGTCATGAACTTAGGGAAACGTAAATACATTTTGTGATGGGTGTACAGGTTGCATAATCACGGGGAAATCTTGCGGTCCTACATTATATTTACATAAACCTATGAATTCACCAACTTTATGTTGACATTTTAAAGCATGTTTTCTCAGGTCTATGAGGCACGAGGTGCTAAGGATACATTGGGGATACTCTTTTGGGGAGTCATGCATAAAAGATTTAGAGTCGTTATATCTTGGGATATTTGTTATGATCTAAAATATTTGTTATCAAATGTTGAACAATTTAAGCCGTTGTGCTTTGTATCAAACAATTTCAATAAATCAAATGTATCGTATTTTAAACGACTCTTTTAGAGGTCATTCTCATATCTTGTGCTATTGATCTATGAAGTAATGTTCCCGGACACATTATTCCGCTGCGACCCTATTTGGGGGTGTTACAAAAGTGTCATGACGACTCCCGACACAAGCGGAGACTTATATCGTGGATAGTCAGTACCACGACAATATAGTTACATAGACATAGCAATCCCATAACCCGAGACAAGTACAAATAAACAAATAATCCAAAGACTAATGCAATGCCACGAGGGGTGAGTAACCCGGAAGGGCTACATCCTAAGTCTCTCTAAGCAATGCAAGAAGGCTTTATTCCTCCTTAGGCACAGTACTTGATTACCTGAAAATGAATACTCGAAAAGGTAAATATAATGTTAGTGAGCTCGTAGGTTTAAGTTGTAAACTCATTTGCTGCGCATATAGTTTAAGTAGGACAATAGCGATAAGACATGCATATATGGCATTCAGTATCGTCATAGAATAACAATTCACATAATATAATTCACATAATATAACTCAATAATATAACGCAACAACATAACTCAATAACGTGGGTGTATCCTCCCAAAGGTATATTGGGTACCCTACCTAGAATGATGGGCGTCTCTTCTGGAGATAATTTACTTCCACAATAAAGTACAATCACACATATAGCAATATAAACTCACATAATGTCCAAAAGAACAGATGCCTCACCTACAGCCCTATCATCGGGCTACATTGCTGACTTTGATCCGGAAAAGGATGAGGAGGACCCTAAGGAGGATCCTGCTGACCATCCTGTCGATGGAGGAGACAATGATGATAATGAGTCATCTGATGATGACGACGATGATGATGATGTTGTGAATGATGAGGAGGACGAGGAGGAGGAGGAGCACCTCGTCGGCCGACCCTTTGTTGTACTTATATATGATCTTGGTTCCCCTCATGCTAAGATATGAGGCATTTGACGACTGATGCGTATGCTTTTACCCACCCCCTTACACCTATATCTTGTTTTCTAAGGACCAATATCCTGTACCGTACGATGTCTATTTACACCTACTCACGATCACCATCTGCTGAGGCATGCAATTACACGGTGTTGCTGTTGCACTACCGTCATATTAACACCACCACCAGAGAATATATAAGTCACTTCAAGATAAATAGCGCTTAGCATCTAGAATCTTGAGAGGCACCCTGGCCCATAGATAAATAGATTTATCAGTGTAGCTGATTTTGTATTATATCCCACTAAACTTGAGTAATACTTGTTTAGTAGCGTTAATGAAAAGCTTGTACTCTTTTACTCAGGTAAAACTGCTGGTAAGTATTTGTATTAAGTATTAACCTACGTTGTTGGTTTATGTATGTACTGTATGATGTGGATTTTTTTTGTGCCATGGTTGCTGTTATCTTATATCTCTGGCCCCGACATAGGTCTCACCTTACATATATGTTGTAATCATGGAGTCTCATGATTTATCCTTGGATGAAACTTCATATACATTTTATTCTCTGTGATCTTCAGGAAATGATGACAACTGTTAATCAAGGGATGAGTGTTGAGGAAATTAAGCGGGTTGTAGCTCAACGAGTGGCTAATGCTATCGAGGCTATTGCTATTTATGAGACAAAAACCAACATGGCCCGTAAGTCAATAAGCCAGACCAAACAAGAAAAAGACAAGGTAGTAGAGAATGCTAGCAACAAGAGAAAGTGGGAAGGTAACCACAATGGAAGCTCGAGCTAACAAAACAAAGGGCATAAGGTGCCTAGAGCACACACTAATAGACCAATCAACAAGAAGGCATATGTTGGATCTCTACCTCTGTGCAACCAGTGCAAATTTCACCATAATGGACCGTACACCTACTATTGCTAGGAATCAACGAACTCTCACCTGTTATGAGTGTGGAAGTCTGGGACACTACAAGAGTAATTGTCTAATAGTGAAGTTTCAGAACCGTATGGACATGTACTGGAAAGGAAAAGCTCGTGGAGACTCTAGCGCCATGACGTCTAACATTAACATCTAATGAGAGACCTATTACCTAGTAAAACTTAAGTTTGAACTATCGTAGACTCTATATCCTTTAAGAATCTTATTGTACTCCCTCTTAAATTTTCATTATACTGAACGATTTCAAATTATCTATCAAATCTATGTATTGTGAAATTTCTGCCAATCTACTCCAATTCTCTAATTATTCATGCAAACCACTTACTAAAACATTAAGAATTTATGAAACATATCCCTATCACACAATAAACTATTTCGCTGTCCCTCATAAACTGTTTCCATGGTCAATTTTCAAAACTATTTTGTTATCAAATCATAAACAATTTGTTACCACACCATAAACTCCTTACTATTACATTATGAACGATCGCGTGATTCCCTTGAAAACGATTTTGATACCATCTCATAAACAATTTTAGTATCGCCTCATAAACAAAGTCGATGTCATTAACAAGCTACCTTACTATCGATTGATATACTATCGATTGATAAACTATCATTTTATAAACAATTTTACTATCGTTGACAAATTATCTTACCATCATTCATTAAACTAACATTTTATAAACTATTCACAATCATTTCACGAATACCTTATAAATTACCTTCTTGACATCTTATATACTATTTTGCAACCACCTTAAAAACTACATTACTATCACTTCATGAATTATCTTGTTCTTACCTTATGAAACTATTTTTCATCACATAAATTATTTTATTGACACCCCATGAGTCATTTAGCTATTGCCTTGTAAACCATCATACGACTTCTCGCAAACCATTTTATTGTCATCCTATCAACAACCTTACATCTACCTTGTGAATCATTTTGGTCATCTTATAAAACTCTTTGATACTTCTTTATACATAACACAATTTTGACGAAAATGAGCATCGCATCGTTAGCCCTCAAATATACATAGCCTGATCACCTATGTATAATTCAGGAAGGACTATGCCATGCTAAGAGTAGTCACCATGTAACATTTGTCAATACATCCATTTTTACTTACATCCTTGAAAAGCAAAGTTTTGTGTGCATATTCGTAAAACACGTTTACTTCGGGAAATCAAATTAGTAACCATAGTAATTAAGCAGACCTTTGCTCCATCTTACTATAAAGTCGACATCATTTTATACCAAATCCTAAGCCGAAAAGCCAAGACACATCACTAGTCGCCCTAGGACAATTTGCTATAAAATTTGCTCGCCATTAAAGAATTTACTAAATCATCCATTCAACATCGACCTGATGCACGTAGAATTTGGAAGTTTTGACGTCATAATTGGTATGGATTGGTTGTCAATGTATCATGCCATAATAGCTTATGCCGAGAAGATCGTTTATATTCCCTGGGGAAGTGAAACCTTAATTGTCCATGGTGACGGAAGCAATCAGGGAAACGAGACTCGTTTAACATCATTTCATGCACCAAAACTCAGATATATTTGTTGAAAGGACATCATGTCTATCTGGCACATGTTACTACAAAGGAGACCGAAGACAAGTCAGGGGAGAAGCGACTTGAGGACGTACTAATCGTTCGAGATTTTATAAAAGTATTCCCTGAAGAATTGTCGGGTCTTCCACAGACTTGACAAGTGGAATTCCAAATCGATTTGATGCCTGGTGCTGCACCTGTAGCATGAGCACCTTATCGATTGGCTCCTTCTGAAATGAAAGAATTGTCAGATCAACTGAAGGAACTTTCCGACAAGGGCTTTATAAAACCTAGTTCCTCACCTGGGGGAGCTCCAGTCATGTTTGTCAAGAAGGACGGATCATTTCGAATGTGCATCGACTATCGGGAATTAAACAAGCTGACTGTGAAGAATCATTATCCACTCCCAAGGATCGACGATTTATTTGATCAACTACAAGGATTCATTGTTTATTCTAAGATAGACTTGCGATCAGGTTATCATCAGCTTCGAGTATGCAAAGAAGATATTCCAAAGACGACATTCAAGACTCGGTATGGTCATTATGAGTTGCAAGTTATGCCATTCGGTTTGACGAACGCACCAGCGGTATTTATGGATCTCATGAATCGGGTGTGCAAACCGTATTTGGATACGTTTGTAACTGTCTTTATTGATGATATACTAATTTATTCAAAGAACAAGAAAGAACATGAAGAACATCTGAAGGCAATTCTGGAATTGCTTAAGAAAGAAGAATTGTATGCTAAGTTCTCTAAATGTGAATTTTGGATTTCTAAAGTATAATTTCTTGGCCACGTGATTGATAATCAAGGCATTCACGTGGATCCTGCCAAGATCAAATCTATCAAAGATTGGGTGTCTCCTAAAACACCAACGAAGATTCATTAATTTTTAGGTCTTACTGGATACTACTAAAGATTCATTGAAGGATTTTCAAAAATCGCTAAGCCAATGACCAAACTCACTTAGAAGAAAGTCGCCTTTGAATGGGGTGACAAGCAAGAAGCAGCTTTTTAAACATTGAAGAATAAGTTGTGTAGCGCACCTATCTTAGCTCTCTCTCAAGGAGCTAAGAACTTCATTGTTTATTGTGATGCGTCACATAAAGGATTAGGTGCGGTATTATAGCAAAAAGAGAAGGTGATTGCTTACGCATTACGACAGTTGAAGATTCATGAGAAAAATTATACTACCCATAATTTGGAACTTGGTGTAGTGGTGTTTGCTCTAAAGATTTAGAGGCACTACTTTTATAGAACCAAGTGTATGGTGTTCATAGATCATAAGAGTATACAACATATACTTGACCAAAAAGAGTTGAATATGAGGCAACATCGTTGGTTGGAGTTGCTCAGTGATTACGATTGTGAGATTCGTTATCACCCAGGGAAAGCAAATGTTGTTGCTAATGCTTTGATTAGGAAAGAGCAAATTAAACCATTAAGAGTCTGAGCCTTAGCGATGACTATTGGTTTGGATCTTCCCAAACAAATCTTGAATGCTCAGACCGAAGCACAGAAACCAGCGAATCTCAAGAACGAAGATGTAGGTGGTATGATCAAGAAGGATATACCGAAGGAAAAGTTGGAACCCCGCGCTGACGGAACCTTAAGCTTAAACGGCAGGAGTTGGTTGCCATGTTATGGTGACTTGAGGACTGTGATCATGCACGAGTCTTACAAATCAAAATACTCCATCCATCCAGGTTCTGACAAGATGTACTAGGACACGAACAATCTATATTGGTGGCCCAATATGAAGGCCGACATCGCCCCCTATGTTAGCAAATGTTTGACGTGTGCTAGAGTCAAAGCTGAACACCAAAGGCCATTGGGTTTGTTAGTGAAACCTGAGATACCCTAATGGAAGTGGGATAATATCACTATGGATTTTGTCATAAAGCTTTCTAAGTCGTCGCAAGGATATGACACCATTTGGGTGATTGTTGACCGACTTACTAAGTCTGCGATCTTTAAACTAATGAGAGAAACCGATTCCATGGAGAAATTGGCGAGAATGTACCTAAAGGAGGTAGTTACAAGGCATGGAATACTTGTTTAAATCATTTGTGATCGTGACCCTAGATTCACATCAAATTTCTGGAGATTACTTCAGAAGGCTTTGGGTACTAGCTTAGATATGAGTACTGTGTACCATCCACAAACTGATAGACAAAGTGAGAGAACTATCCAAACTCTCAAGGATATGCTACGTGCTTGTGCGATCGGCTTTGGAAATGGTTGAGTTAAACATTTGCCACTAGTTGGATTTTCTTACAACAATAGTTATCACGCTAGCATCAAGGCTGCACCATTTGAAGCACTTTATGGTCAAAAGTATCGTTCACCTGTTTGTTGGGCCGAGGTTGGAGAAGTTCAACTCACCGGTCCATAAATAGTTCAAGAGACAATCGAGAAGGTGATCCAGATCAAACAAAGAATTCAAGCCGCTCGTGATCGACAAAAGAGTTACACCGATTTAAAGCGTAAGCCGATGGAGTTTCAAGTTGGGGATAGAGTTATGCTTAAAGTTTCACATTGGAAAGGGGTCGTACGTTTTGGTAAACGAGGGAAGTTAAACCCTAGATATGTTGGACCTTTCAAGGTGCTGGAAAAGGTTGGATCTGTTGCTTACAAGCTTGAGCTCCCTCAAGAGTTGAGCAGGGTTCACAATACATTTCATGTATCCAACTTGAAGAAATGTTATTCTAACGAACCATTAGCCGTTCCGTTGGAAGGACTTCATGTGGATGACAAGCTCCGTTTTGTGGAGGAACCCGTAGAGATAATGGATCAAGAAGTCAAACGATTGAAGAAAAGCTATACCCCAATCGTCAAGGTTCGATGGAACTCGAGGAGCGGTCCTAAGTTCACATGGGAACGTGAAGACCAATTTCAAAAGAAGTATCCGCATCTCTTCACTAAACCCGTACATTCGTCAAGTGTTGCAACTTGAGCCTTGAGCACAAGGCTCTTCTAACGGGTGGAGACTGTAATATTTCACATTTTCAGGTCATTTACGACTTCATTTATTCCATTATTTATTTTTAGAGTTTTACGCGTTCGTTTTTAATTATTATCGTATAGTTAAATCGCGTAAACTAAAAATTATCATTCAATGTAAACGGATACCAAACAAATAAAAGTTTACATCAATCAAGTGTTATATGATTATTAACAGTAAAATTTATAACTTTTCATAATTTATTTTTATTGGTTACGTAAAACGCTTACGTTTCGTAATAAATTACATTCGGGCATACCCAGAAGCACCTATACCTATCTATACTCAAACCAATACCCACAATTATACCCAATACATAGAAATTAACTCACTTTATTACTTATTAACCGCTTAGGC
>BQNB010091435.1:0-25236 GCA_026074375.1 Tanacetum coccineum
TGATTATGAATGGAATGATAGGACATATCTCCAATGGTACACCTTTTATTATGTATCCTAGATTTATTCAGCTGTTTTTAAACAAACAATTAGAGGGAGTAACTAGACCTACGAATTTTCTACCATCAGTTACTCTTCCCTCTAAGGCCTTTACCTTTATGAGAAAGAATAGTCCTAAGTTCTCAGGTAGGATTACACCTTTGACTCCATCCATGTTAGAGGTAGTTACAGCATTAGCAGCAGAGGAAGCACAAAGTGAGAGCACTCATTCTCAGGCTGCAAGTTCTTCAAGGGATACTCAAGGTACTCCTACTCAAAGTGCTGCTCAAGATAGTAGTTTTCAAGGTACTGCTGCATCTCAGGGTACTGCTGATCTACAAGGTACTGCTGAATCTCAGGGTACTGCTGCTATTCCAAAATCTCCCAATGATTATACTCCCACAGATGCGTCTCAAACATCTGGAGGAGATGAGGGACTTTTGGATCTCTATGCTTTAAACAGGGAAGTTAGGAGGCTCAAGAAGCAAACTCTTTCTCAAGCCAAACAGATTCTTAAGCTGAAGGCCAAACTCAAGAAACTGTCCAAATTCGTATAACCAGTGGTCAAACATCACGCTTTATGGGTAGAAAGTCAGAATCTTAAGAAAAGAAGAAAGAGGCAAAGGATGAAGCATAAGAAGAAAGTGTCTTCAGTCAAAGTGGGGAGGAATAAGGATGAAGGTACTTTATCTGAAGAGCACTATGGTCAAAAAGACTATACAGCAGATGTTTTCTTTGAAGATATTGTTGATAGAAATGTTGCTGTTACTCCTGACATTGAAAGAAAAAGTGATGAAACAGAAGCATTAGAAAGAAAGAGTGATGAAACTGAAGAAATCAATGTTGAGGAGAAAGAGGCTTCTAATGTAAAGAGTGGAGACACTGAAGAATTGGATTTGGAGACATTTCAAAGTACTGCTAGACAGAGTACTATTACTCCAAGGACCTTAAATTTTGATGATGAAGCAGGTCCTTCAAGCCCAATTCGTCCAACTCAAGAAGAAGGGTCTGAAGAACAGTTCAAAGTTGATGAAGTTCTTGCTGATATCTCTCTCAATATCAGTAGACCAAGAGGTTTAAGCATTCCTGGTCCCATACAATCTCAACCTCAACAACCAACTCAAGCTACTGATCCAAAAGATAAAGGCAAAGGAATATTGGTTGAAGAGCCCAAAAAGAAGAAATTAACTCTTCAACAAATCAGAGCCTTGGAAACTACAAATGATGAGGAGGTTGCTAGAAAGATTCAAGCTGAATGGGATGCAGAAGAAGAAAGAAAAAGGTTGGAAGAATTGAAGAAAGCAAAGCCAAAGACTATTTTGAAGAAACCTACTTCTCTTGCTCAAGAAAGGAATCAAATGATGAACTTCTTAAAAGGTCAAGGATACAAGAATTTACAAAAGCTTAGGTATCCACAGATGAAGGAACTGTATGACAAAGTTCAAGAATCCATCAAAGACTCCTTCAAAGATTTTATTCCAATGGGCTCAGAGAAAGAAAAGCAGTTGTTGCAGGAAAGAGATTACAAAAAGACTCTTAAGGAAGAGAAAAGCTACAATTTCTGAAGAAAGCCATCAAAGAAGCATAAGTTTGAGGACTGAGAGCAATTGATGCGCTAGAAACTATCTTAGGATGTAGACTTTGAGCAGACTGCACAAGAAGAGAGTCCAATGAACGCAATCTCCGTGATTTACAAGTTCAAAGGACATGACACACCCGATGGAGAGTATCTCATAATCTTCAGGGCAAATAATCATTTTAGAGCATTCAATACTTTGTGGGAGATACTGCATATCTTGGATAGACAGGATTTATATCACCTACATCGGGTTGTACAAGACTATTATGAGCACATCCCTCCAACTGGTTTAGGTTTGGTACTTCTAGGTGATCTTACAACCATTTGGGAGACACCTGAAACAAGTGATGATGACTTCTGGAAGAATCAAGAAGATTGGGAAATCATAAGATGGAGGCTTAATGAATCTTCAGGAGTGCATACACTAGAGTTAGAGGATGGGACAACAAATTCACATGTGGCTCAATGAAGATATCCACTATCTCGAGAGTGCTGATCAGGAAGCTGATTCATTGAATGGAAGTTGAAGATGAGAGTGAGACAGCCATTACTTTGATACATCTGTTCATTTTGTGGACAACTGAAGATGGTGACAATTCTTAAACAACTGGTATGATTTATCAAAATTTTCTTTTTATATATATCTTATTTTGATAAAAAGATTTAACTGTGAACAAGCAGTACTTTATTCAAAGTACTGCTAGTTTAAAACAAACAGTACCTTGTTGAAAGTACTGTTAGTTAAAAGGTTGTTTTTGAAATATTGTGAAGATTTGAGTGTGCAAAAAGGTTTAAGGCACAAATATTTGAAAAATCAAACTGTTTTAAGGGATTAAGTGTTGGTTAACCACCACACAGCAAATGGTAATCAATTCACCATGTTTAACAAACATAAGAATTGACTAGTCCAAATCAAACAGTTTTGGTAAAGACATCTCAAATCTGTTGATGGTTGACAATTTACCAAAAATTGTATGGTGATCAATACACCATAGTATTACACTGAAATATTGGCTACTCCAAAGCAAACGGCTTTTTGGTAAAGAGAACTCAAATCCGTTGATAGCTTTAATAGTTTGCTCAAAACTATATGGTTCTCAACTCACCAATGTTTTATTACTGAGAGTTGACTAGTCCTGAGCAAACGGCTACAGGTAAAGACTTATCAAATCCGTTTATGGTTGTAATGACTTACCTAAAGTCATATAGTATTCAACACACTATGATTAATGTTCTGAGTGTTGAAGTGGTTTTTAGTTCACCATGGATTATTACCTTTTCTAGGTACCAAAGAACTGACTAGCCCAAGAGTGAATGGCTACTTGGTAAAGGCTCATAAAACCATTTATGTTGCTGAGAAGACCTACAGCTGATAGAAGAACAATCTGTTTGATACAAAGACAAAGATTTTTGAAGAAGTGTTTCTGTTCAAGACGAGAGGTTTCATTTCAAGATACTCAAACAGATTGTATACAAGATACTGCTTAGAGGATTTATTATGAAAGACTTGTAGTTATGATGCTGAAGAATGATGACCAACATCAAGAAACTATGAAAGGATCACGCTAGTAAATTCAAGTTAGGGAGGTGAATTGTTGGGAAATACAAGTCAAAAGGTCAACGTACTGCTAAGCAAAAGGTCAAAGTACTGCTAAGTTGAAGATCAAAGTACTGACTTCTAAGTGTGGAAAAGTCAACGTACTGCCGTGGATAAAGGAATCTTAAAGGATTATTATTTAAACGGTTATGTTAGTAATTATCTTGTAACAGTTATTTTAATGTTTAGTATTGATTAGTGTTTATGTCATACAAGGACTGTACACCTACTAGAGTTATCCTTATGTTTATAAAAGGATCTCTAGGAAGGTATTAGAGGATATAAAAACACGAACAACAAAGCAACAACAGAAAAAGCATTAGTTAGAGATTAGTATTGTATTAGGGATCTGCAAACTTAGGCAGATTCAAAGTGTGGTAATACAAATCGTTTGATTAATCATTGTGTGTTCTTCTTCATTTGGGAATCCCGATATCCTAATCTTATCAACTAACGTTTATCTTTAAGCATAATTCATAAACGGCTTAGGATTTACGTAGAGACCCTTCTTAAAACATTGAGGACAATGTTTCATTCTAGTATGGGGGGATCTTCGATTTGATTGTGCCTGCAGCCGTTGTTTCTCACGTAATCCCGTTTTTACCACCAAAATTTCAAAAAAAAAATGAAAAAAATTTAAAAATTTTCAAAAATAAAATAAGTGTTTTGTCACAATTTTGACTTTCCTGCTGAGTAGAATAAGAGTAAATTTTGACTCGATCGAGCGTGTTGAGCTCTAGCTTGTTCCTTAACTTTTAGACTAAGCGTTCGCAAATATTCGCGAAGAACGAAAAATGATAGTGTTAAGTATAAGTTGGATGCTAAATACCCTAAACAAGCGCTTCGTGGGAGGCACCCCATGCTTATCCTAGTTTATCAGTAGTAGTAGTATGCTAGCTTAGTAATGAATAAGTGTTTAGTTGTTGTGAGGAGGCTTGCCTCTACCTTTTCCATGTTTTGTGTTTTGTGCTGTATTGTCCAGGATGTCCCGGATTTTTGAAGCCTCTCGTGCTCGCAGTATTTGTCCTTCGATCACAAGAGCTTCACAATCCTCAGCTTCATTTGGGAATCCCGATATCCTAATCTTATCAACTAACGTTTATCTTTAAGCATAATTCATAAACGGCTTAGGATTTACGTAGAAACCCTTCGTAAAACATTGAGGACAATGTTTCATTCTAGTATGGGGGGATCTTCGATTTGATTGTGCCTGCAGCCGTTGTTTCTCACGTAATCCCGTTTTTACCACCAAAATTTCAAAAAAAAAATGAAAAAATTTAAAAATTTTCAAAAATAAAATAAGTGTTTTGTCACAATTTTGACTTTCCTGCTGGGTAGAATAAGAGTAAATTTTGACTCGATCGAGCGTGTTGAGCTCTAGCTTGTTCCTTAACTTTTAGACTAAGCGTTCGCGAATATTCGCGAAGAACGAAAAATGATAGTGTTAAGTATGAGTTGGATGCTAAACAAGGATTATTTGGAAATCTTAAGAGCTCATGTGTGTAATTTGTCGCTTTTTCTCCCATAAGCTCTTAACCTGATTAATATACGTGCTACTTTTGGAGATTAAACTTAAATCAATAATTTTTATGTAGTATATAGCAAAAACTTTAGCCTTAGTTCAAATTTATACTTGAATTTTTCAAAAAGACGTTTTCCCAATATAAAAAAAATGATGAAAAATGCAAAAATATAATAAATATAAACTGTGGGTTGATAAAAGTTTGCTGTATCTTGCCGGCTCACAACCGATGTTACAGCCTTCTAAAGAAAGCCCATAGTAAGAATAATAATCCGAGACTGATAAAAGTTTGCTGCATCTTGCCGGCTCACAACCGATGTTGCAGCCTTCTAAAAGGTCGAGGGTTACAATTGCATAAATGTTTAATATTAAGTGTGAATTAATAAATAGATCTCTTTTTGTTAAATTCTCTATAAGAGAAACATAAATAGTTGGGTTTTCAGTGAGGGCATACTTAACATGACTTGGAGTGAGAAAATCAATTATCTAATGAAACCCTTCACTTCCTTCTGACTTCTGTAAGTAGGCAATCATGTTGTGTTTGTCGCAAAAGTCTAAATTCGCCATTTGATGTAAAGAAGGTTAATTAAGGTTCTGGGATATGATTGTTGATGAAGAGTATGTGTGTTTGATTAGATGTAACTGGAGATAAGAGAGAGTATTTAAGGTAGTTTATAGACGACTGAATAAAATTGTTAATTATCTTGAATAAATCTTATGAATTTATAAAAAGATCATGGAATTCTCCAATTAGTCTAACATATAGACGAAGTAGTTGGACCGGGTATATTTCAACAACGAATAATTTTAGTGAGGATAATTCTATTATGCCTCAAACAATACTAATGGTCACCCAGCAGTACTAATTTTAGCATAACAGTTCTAATTGTAAGCCCAACAGTACTAAAACATGGCCACTAGTACTAAGTAATGCCCAGCAGTACTATCTTTGAGATACCAGTTTTAACCTCAAGTTCGTCCAAAAAGCATTTCTATCACCAATTTTGACTCTCACAGTCTCTCTTTCTGTTTTTATTCTAACTTTTCTCTCAATTCTTTTTCTTACTCAATCACTCTTTCTGTTTTTATTTCACACATCTCTTTTTCTGTTTTTTAGCTCACTAATTCTCTCTTTTCTTTTTCTCACCAATTCAGACAGTTTGGTACAATGTGCCATCAATTCCATTAGTTTCATACTGTCCTCCCCACTTCCAAGTGTGTTAACTCTTGAGAGAGGTGGATATCTATTGGACTTATTTAGATGCAGTCTAAATCCTAGTTTGGAGCCTCGGCAACCACTTTAAATTATGTAAATTAGCCCAACTGGGACCACTACCTGAAACCTAGTTCCCCTAAGGTCTTGGCTCATTAAGTGTTGCCATGGATTGGGTTATATTGTTGTACCACTGTCCTGCTATGTTCTTTTTAAGCTAGAAGCAGTAGTGGCAGCCCTTTCCATACTGTCACCCAACTCCTTATGGACAGCCTCATCACAAACCTTTACAAGGGGACCACTAGACTGAGGTATCTCAGTGTCCTGACCTCTTTTGATGTTACATGTCCTTCTAACCATTCTTGATTGCATATTGACATTAATTTGCCTCCCCTCATCAAACATAATTCACTTCATGGTTTAGGCATCTAATACAAAGGTGTCAATATGCTTAGCTAGAAATGTATAGTCCAAAACCAAGAATTTTACAATCCAAAGTATTTCTTGGTTTACCAGTTTTAATTTATGACTAATAGTTTTAACTAGCAGTTTTCAAGTTAACTAGAAGTACTAATATATTAGCAATTTTACATTTTGCTAGCTGTACAATAAAATCTTACCTAGCAATATTTAATATTTCAAACTTACAGTTTTTACCTTCCAAATCCATTTTAAACAAACACATCCTTAAAGATTAAGTAATCCAATGCTAGCAATTAGATAAATTAAACGGCTTGCATCAAAAGCCTTTGTGGAAGTTCTGTACATTATGGTCTGTGTGATCTTGTTCTACTTGAATCAACTTTTTCTCATAAGATTCTCTATGATGAAATGGTGCCTAATCTCTATTTGCTTAGTTTTAGAGTGAAACACTGGATTCTTCATAATACAAATGGTGCTTTCATTATCAATGTAAATCTTGGTATTCATGAAGTTGAATCCATAATCAAGCATTTGATTTTGAATCCATAACACCTGTTCCACCCAGCACTTAGCAGCAGCCAACATCTCTGCCTTAGTAGTAGAGGTGGCAAACTATAGTTTGCTTCTTGCATTGCACTTGTAATCTATCTTCTTCTAAGGAAATTAACAACCTCCTGTTTGTGGATTTCCTGTCTTAGATAGCTCCAACATAAGCACTATCAGAAAAGCCTCCAAGTCAAATGGTGAGTCCTTAGGATACCAAAGGTCCAATTTAGGTTGACCTTTCAAGTATCTAAATATTCTCTTATAGCATGAATTTATGGTGAAGTCTTTGTGTACACTTGAACCTTCCACAAGCACAAACAACAAACATTATGTCAGGCCTAGAAGCTGTTAGGTACATCAATGATCCAATCATTGATCTGTACAAATGAACATCTATAGCTTCAGCTTCTTCATCCTTTAACCAAGCGCCTTGTTAGTCTCTATTGGAGTGCTTGTTGTCTTCACAGTGGTAAAATTAAACTTCTTCAATATTTCAGCCACATATTTGTCTTGGCTAATGAAAGATTCCATCCTCTTCTATTTACTGGCATACTAAGAATGAAAAGTGAGTTCCCTTATAGAACTCATCTGGAATCTCTTATGCATCAAACCTTCAAACTTATCACTTAAAGACTTCTTTGTGGGACCCAAAGATGATATCATCAACATACACCTGTACTAACAAGATATCACCTTTGTCCTTCTTGATGAATAAAGTTTTATCTATAGTGCCTCTTCTAAATCCATTTTCAATTAAGTAGGTAGACAAGGTCTTATACCAGGCTCTAGGACATATAAAGATTTTTCTACCTTATACACTTTGTCAGGGAAATGTGGATCTTCAAAACCAGGAGGTTGGCATACATATACCTCCTATTCAATAGTACCATATAAGAAGACACTCTTCACATCTATCTGGTATTAATGAACCAATATATATGCAATAGGCCAAAATAACATGATTGCTTATAGACTTGCAACAGGAGCAAAAACCTCATCATAATCAATGCCTTCTTCTTGGGTGTAACCTTGTGCAACTAGTCTTGCCTTGTTTCTAATGACAATTCCTCTCTCATCTTTCTTGTTTTTGAATCACAGATTTTGTTCAAATGGACCTCTTGCTATTTTAGGTAGTTCAAACTAGTGTCCATACATTCTAATGTTCAGATTGTATGAAGCTCCTCATGCATTCTTCTATCCAGTTTGGTATCTGTCTTAAGCTTGAATCACCTTCTTGGGTTCTTTTTGAGAGAGAAAACAGGAAAATAAGTAGTTTTGATAATCTTTATGATTTGTTCTCCTCTGCTTATTAATGTAACTAACCATAGCATGTTCATCAGAAATCTTGGTCATTCTCCTTGTTTGAATAGGTGAATTTAAGTCTCCAATGATCTGGTCTTTAGAATGATCCTTGTTAAATCTGGTTGTAGGAATAGGACTGACATTCATTGTTGTTTCCAAGTTGTTGAGGTCAGCTTCTGCACCCACATCTTCATTATCATAAGCATTATAAAAAATTCCATTATCATCAATTGAAAACACATTTGGAACATATAGAAGAGCAAATGCATTTTTAAAAAGAGAAAATTGTTCAAATAGATGATCCTTAAATGCATTAGAAAGCTTCAACAGCATTAACTGGTATGAGGATGGATCATCATTAGTATAAGATGGTCCAACATGCACTAACAAGGTTTTCCAATTAAGTATTACATACTTTAGCATCATATTAGTCTAGCTTTTCACTGTTGAAGTAGCCTTTCAAAATACTGCTTGTGTCTTATTCATACTTTCCACCTTTATCAGAAGCTTCACTTCCATTCACTTGGTAGGCTTTTATCACCTACATCTATTCAATGTCCCTTAGGACCTTAGAGACTTAATGGATCAGTTGTGCAGATGGTATCAGGATGTACTTTGTTCAGGTTATGTTGTTCTTTTTAATTTGACTGCAACAAATATTATTCTAGTTCTGCAATACATTAGTTTGATTCCATGAACAACGACACATATTCTAGATATTATCAATGATTCAACATCAAAAAGCCTGTCTAGGCCATTTCTTGTCACATTAGGTGCATTTTCAGAAACATCTAATGTTTAAAGGTTCTCTTAAACTTATCATGGTCTCTTGTTAAATATTTATAGCCTTGCTACCACGGAGTACCCAAAAAAAAATCCTTCAGCTTTTCACATCAAACTTGCTAGATGATCTCTGGTATTTAAGATGTAACATGGACACCTAAATAGGTTTCATGAAATTGTCTTATCAATGTGGTTCTTCATGTATAGGTATAAGGGTCTGGGTATGAGGCTTAATGACTAAGACCCTATTTGAACATAGCAAGCTGTATTAAAATGCTGCAGCCAAAAATGGTGGTGGCAACTTAGAGTCAAACTAACCTTGTTCTTGCAGCCTACTATCAGTGTCTATTTCTCCTTCTCAGCAACACCATTCTGAGGAGTCTTAGCAACACTGAATTCCTTCTTAATCCCCTTCATTTCACATAAATGATTCATTACACTATTTTTGAACTCAGTTCCATTGTCACATCTGATAACTTTTACTTTATGGTGTAGTTTATTTTCTATTTCTATTATGAAGGTCTTTAATATCCTACTAGTCTCATCCTTAATGGCAAAAAAGAATACCAAAGAAAATCTACTAAAGTCATCAGTGACAACTAGGCAATAAGACTTTTTCATTAAACTCTTAACATTTATAGGACCAAATAGGTTTATATGAAGCATATGTAAGGGTTTGCTGATTGAGTTTACAAGTTTGGCCTTACAGGAGGCTTTGTGTTGCTTTCCTTTCTGACAAGCAACACAAGAATGGTCATTTTCAAAAATCTTTGAAGGCAAACCTCTAACAAGGTTTCCCGTCACAAGTTTGTTCATGTTTTTAAAGTTAATGTGCCCAAGCCTCTTGTGCTATAAATTAGATTCATCAATTATGGCCTTATCAAAGAGGCAAGTTAAATCTTTAGTGGGAACAACACTCTTTAGGTCAACACTGTAAATGTTATCCTTTCTTGGAACTCTCAGCAAAACCTGACTTTCATTAAGTTGCTTAAAGTGAGAAGATAAGACTAGACATTCAGTGTCAGTAAAAAGAACATTATTCTTTTTGTCACAAATTTTTGACACACTAAACAAGTTATAATTAAGCTCCTTACAAAAAAACACATTATCAAAATCCAATGTTCCTGTTTTGATTTTACCTTTTCCAGAAATTCTTCCTTTACCATCTCCAATGGAAACAAAACCACCATCATAATATTCATATTCAGTAAGATAGCATTTGTTTCCAGTCATGTGCCTAGAGAAACCACTATCAATAACTCCTTTTTCCTTGTATTCCTTCTGTTGTGAGTTGCCCTGCACATAAAATAAGAGAATTGGACTCTTTTGGGGATCCAAGCCATTATAGACTTGGATCTACCTCATGCATCAATGTAAGAATATTTCTTGAAAGTATTTGAAGCACTACTGTTTTTTGGCTTTCCAAACCTAGCATGCTGAGGCCTTAATAGCATTAACCCATTTTCCCTTGTTTTCACTTAGTACTGCTTTATCCATAACAGCAGTATCTTTTACCCTGACAGTATTAACCTTTTTATTAAAAATACTGCTCTTGTTTGCTGAATACTTGTTAAATGGCCTTGTGACTTGTGAATATCCCTTTTTGTAAGCATTTGTTATTGATCTAGGATGATTCATAGTTGGTTTTGAGCCAGCATTATTAACTGGTCTGACAACAGTATTAACACTTGCACCAGCAGTATTAATTTTGCCAGACCTGGTTAGTACTGCTTGTGGAACAAATTTTCTATTAGGGTGAGGGTGAGTTATTTTATTAGCAAATTTCTTGTGGTTCACCCTATTTGAGTTGTTCCACACTGGTCTTATAACCTTTTTATCACACACATAATGAAGATGCTCAAAACTACCACAAACAAAACAAGCTTTATTAATCATTTTAAAGTCACTTCCTAGTTTTTGGGACATAAGATTGTTCCAGTTTCTTTGGTTCCCTCTAGGATAGTGTTTGTTTTGTTTAGGTGTTTCTACCTTCTCTATTGTTTCCCTAGCAGACTTAATTTTTTATCTTTTCAGTGCTAGGTCTAACAGTTTTATCTTCACATCATTAGTTATAAATTCTACCTTACTATCTACATTAAATTCTAATCCTCAAGACTGAGTCTAATTGTTCTTCCTAACATTTATAGGTTTCTACTGCATCACCATTATTTTTACACAACAAGACATTTGACTCAACGTTCTTAACAGTACTAGTGTAACAATCGTATAACATCCATATCTCACTTACCAACTAATTTCATCCCATAAACTTAATCAGGTTTTAAGGGAATGAAGATCCCCTGTATAAGTAGCTGGGAACTTGCATGATATCCCTTATCAAATTTGGACTTATTATACTCCTGATTTTCTAACATATCAGATGAATTCACAAAGCTTTCTACTGCAGGAGAAGCTGCAGTGAAAGAAGCTGTATTATATCCTAGTCTAGTTTTAAACTTGTCACATACTTGACTTTCCAGCAAATGTTCCAAAGAATTAGATGAATTTGAAACTTCTCTAAATGTTAGTTTTAACTCCTCTCTCTCTTTTTCTGTTTTTCCAATTTCTTTTGTTTTCAACTAGAGCATTATCTAATTCATATATATGTTAAGTTGTTGCTATCAAGTCTCCAAACGGATGACCTTTATTTCCTCTTTGTTCTTCGAGATCAAAGCATGAGTCTTCCATTCAGATGGAAGACTTCTCAACAGTTTTAAGTTCATGTCCTCTCTTTTGTAAATAGCTCCCCTTCCACCTGGATCTACAACTGATAATAATTTTTTGCAACCTACAAAGTTAATCCATGTTTTTCTGATCATTGATCTTGGTAAAGTTGCTCATATTGTTGCTTGAGTAAAGTTCTCTGAACTTTCTTGGATTCCTTGTTTCCTCCATACCTCTTATCAATGGCTCCCATGAGTAGTTTTTCATCTTTATATGAATGAAACTTCAGTTGATCCTTATTTGGGAGTGCCATCAACAGAGTTCCTCTAGCTTTCATCTCATTCCTTCTGTTATGCTTTTCTTTTGCAGTAGTAGGTTTATATTATTGCTCAGTTTCTTCAACAGTTCTCTTCAGCACTTTGTTACCATTCAGAATTACTTCCCAGAGGGAGTAATCAGTCGTGAGAAAGTATTGTCTAACCGTCATTTAACCAGAGAATCATATTCTCCGAGGTTACGATAGAGAGACTTGCAGTCAAGTGTAAAGTAGTTCTTGCCTTCATATTTATCCAGAGAATAAGATCTAGGTGTGTGTATTTGTTTATTCTTATTCAAAGCTCCAAAATTTTGATACCACTTGTTGATCCCAATGAACAGATCTTGAACTCCTTAGCTTGATGTAAGGTTTAGTATCCTTGGATAAATCCAAAGGCACTAAGACTGAAACTTTGAGTGTATGATATAAACTAAGGCGGAATTCTATTTATCACCACAGGAAGAATAATCGTAATGTGTGTAATGTACAAACAAAATTACAACCCAAAAGCACTTAGCTTCAATATATTAATAGAACACTCTTTGTCTAGTGTTAGGGTTTACAACCTTGAAGCTATGACAATGACTCGTTTTTGTATATATTAATTCTATGCCTTAGGACCTCCTTTTATACACTAAGAAGTCCTACAAGGCTTACAATACTTTCCTAAGATATGCAAAGATCTTTGCTAAAAGCAAACGTGATCTCTTAAATAAATACAATATAATAATCTCTTCAAAAATAACGAATACCTTATCATCGTAATATTCCTTGTCATCCACATCCTTATTTGTTTACTTGTCTTTATCCTCGGACAAGTAGTAACATCTTCTACAGTTGTAATCCAGCACATTAACTTTTTGTACCAGCAGTACTAAATACACATAAGCAATAGTAACTTTAGTACTAGCAGTACTAATATATACTAACAATAGTAACTGTATACTAGCAGTCTTAACTTTACTACTAGCAGCACTAAGTACTTAGCATATATTTCAATAAGATCACTAATAGTACTAACATTGTACTGACAGTATTAACTTTCCACTAACAGTCTTAACTACTTAGAGTATTTTCTTAATAGCAGTAACATTCACCCGAGCAGTAGTAACTTCAAGAAGCCTTTTACTCCCAACAGGTACAAACGGTGTTGAAGGAGGAGGGTTTGGCATGAGTCCTGAACTGATTGTAGCAGGAGTCATTTCATGAAGTCCGGGTCCTAAACTGCTGTGTTCAGGAGCCATCGCAGTCAGCTCATCAAAGTCTACATGAATTGTTTTGATAATTCGTCCGGTACGTCGGTTGTAAATTCTAAATGCTTTCTTTGTGGGTTCATAGCCAATCAAAATACCAATATCAACAAGCCCCTTCGGTTTGTAACTTACCCGAGTTCTCACTATCATTTTCGGATAGCAGAGTGCACCAAATACATGGAAGAACATAAGTCAGGAGTTTGTTGATGTAAAAGCTCATATGGTGTTTTTTCCATACGAAGATGTATGACTAAATGGTTTTGGGTGTTACAACGGTACAACTGCTTCTGCCACAAAGAATAACGAGCTTTTGCATAAATTAACATTGGGCAGGCTGCTTTAAATTAGCGTACATTATGTCTTTTAACGACCCATTTTGCTAAGGAGAGCGAGCAATAGATAATCAATGAGAGATGCTTAACCTTCTCATAATAATCACCAAAGTTTGATTAAACAAATTCATTCCATTATCTGTTATAATCGCCAGACAGCACGTTAAGCCGCACTTGGATCTCTTGAGAAACATGATTATAGAAATCTGGAGCTTTATCTTTTTGACCCTTAAGCACTTACCCATGTAAATCAAGAGTATCCCATCGACAATACGAGGATGTACTTCTTTCCATTAACACTAGCGACGTGCATTGGTCCACAAATCCACGTGCAAAGATATAGTTTTTTTCTGTTTGTGTCCTAGATTTAGGTATTTGGGGTTTCTCTTGGCTTTTACCCCCTTGCACAAGCAGAACACAGATGGTCCTTTTCAAATTTAAGCTTAGGGAGACCTCTAACTAGACCATGTCTAGATAAGTGGTTGATTGCACTAAAGTTCAGATAAGACAGACGTCGGTGCCATAGCCAAGACTTAGTCTTTGTGGCCTTTGACAACAGACATATAGAGAGGACTACCGTCCAGCATATCCTCCAAGAGACCAGAGTATACATATTGTTTCCTCTAATCTAGTCAATAGATCAATACCTTCTAGATTACGAATGAAGCTGACGTGTTGACGAAAAGCAACTTTAAGGTTTGAATCACAGAATTTCCCAACGGAGAATAAGTTGTGTCTAAGTCCTTCTACGTAGTAAACCCTTGATATCGTAACATTCCCAATCTGATAATCACCCCAATTTTATAAAAAAACATCCTAATATCTTTGCCACGTGATCATTTCCGAATTTAACTGTACCCTAAAATTTATTGACGAAATTAGTAAGCTGAGAGCGATCTTCGGTCATATGCTTAGAGCAGCCGGATTCTAAATACCAGAGAACAATTTGGATAACCTTCATTCATCAAGAGAGGAAGATGAAACATTGGAAACTATGGATCCCCAAGATTGACTGGGTTCCATTTTGTTAGAAGATACAGATTTAAGAACCTTAGATTTGCTAACAGGAACATTAGTTTTGGATTTCCTAGGTTTCCTTGAGTAAACCAATGTTATGACAGGCTTAGGGGTTTCATTTTCTAGAGCAGTTAGTTTCCTAAGGGGTACTTTAGTGGTCGTGGTAATCCTAGTTAAAGGGCAGGCATTTCCTACTATAGTGAAGGTCCGACCAGTAGGTCTCCAGATATATCCAATATTTGTAAACACCTTTCCTGTTGGTTTCCAAACTTATTTCTTTGAACTTTTCTTAACAGATTTAGATTTTACACGAGCATTCACATTATTGATAAAATCAAGAACACACAAATCATGATTATCATAAAGCATGCAACCATTACACTTAACATATTTAAGTTCAGAATTCACATTAAGCTTGGAATGCTGCACATTAGTAGTTCCTTTAGGTGCAACAACATAATCTTTATTTTTCAAACTAGATTAAACTTTCTTAGGGTAGGCTTCAACTTTATTCTTCTGAGTTTTACTTGGTGTTTGCTAAATCTTATCTTTCTTTGTATTGCCTGAAGGCTATGATCCGCTAGCACTAGTAGATGGTTTTACTCCTATAGAAGACAACATAGGTTTGTTATAAACTAATTTTGATGAAGAAGAGGTTTTTGTATTTGTGTTTCCTGAGGATGTAATGGCATCAGTGAATCTAACTCTTTTGTCCTTGTTCTTTGGGGTCACAGCCACTAATTTCCCATCGTATTGTTTGAAACTACGGCAGTTTATACTGATTTTTAATCAACTCCTAAATTAGTTTAGTATACCTACAGGTAAATTCTAATGAATGATCTAGAGGATAATTTACTTTAACATGTTCAACTAGATCCCTAAGAACTGCAGCTTCTTCCTGAGTGTGCTTAATATAGGCAGAGTGAGCTGTCTTTTATCACCAATTTTAAGGGTTTATTGGGTTCCATATCATTCTTGAGCCTATATGGATCAATATGTGTTTCGTAACAACCATTAACAACTAGAAGCTTTCTTTAAGTATCCTTAAATCATCCTTAAAGACTATAATTACGCAAAACGTTTTCCTAAAGACGAACATTTAAATCAGAAATTTCCAGACTTTAGATTGACTTGATTAATTAAATCATCACATTGTTCTTTTGATCGAATACGTGCTGGTTTAATCGAGTCAGAAAGTTGCTTATAGGTTTGTTTCAAATGCTCATTCTCAGCAATTAGCTTTGACACCTATATCTCAATTCAATATTTATTGTTTATCAATCTCCTTAAATCTTTTTAATCTATCCTCATTCATTTTGTCTACTTAGAGTTTATATCCTCTCGTTCAACTTTCTTTATTGACCGTGTCTTTCTCTTAGGACTAAGCCTCAATTCATTTAATTCAAACAAATTGATCAAACTTGAGCACGTTGCTTGAACAAATTGTCCCTTTGAAAAATTTCCTGATTAAGTTGAGTATCAACTTCTAAAGAGATGCAATGTTTTTCAAGAGTGGTAAAACTTTTGAACAGTTTATCGTAAATCTCTTTTTCAACGAAATCCTTTTTGTTGAGAAGCTCAGTCTCAAGTTTTAGACACTTTTCACATTCATGCACATTCACAAAAGCATTATCCACAGAAGAATTCATAATTATGTTCACAATATCTTTGTTAATGACTTGTTCCAAGAGTCGTTCATTTTCGTTCAAAACTTGATTCATTTTAACTTTAAATGTTTTTTACTCTAAACGATGTTGTTCCACAGCCTGTTCCATTTGATGAAAGACATTTTGGACTTCAGAAAGTTCATCAATCAAATATTGATCGAATGTATTAAATAAGTCCTTCAGAGCTTTTACAAATGGAATTATTTCATCCCTAAAACAAGCTTTTGTATGTTCGAACCCCTACGACCCCTCAGTGATGGCTGTGGCCGTGGTTCTTTCTTTGACAACCACGTCAAAACCAGCAAGATGGTGTTTAAGTTTCTTCAAACTCGTATTAACCATGCTGACTTTAGGAAGTTCTTTAGGAACCTCAACTTTGGTGGGTCTACTAGAAAGAGTTGGTTCTAGAGAATTCACATAATTCTGAGACCAAAAGGCTTTTTTTTCAGCAATAATTTCAGTTGGAAATAGAAACGTGTTTCAAAATCTTGAGAAAGTTGGTTAAGAACAGCATAATCGACTGGTGTAGTATTGACTTTCTTTTCTAACATCATAGGATCCTTTTGTTTTAAAAGCATTTTTGAACGACTCTCTTCAGCAAGCATTAGGGTCTCTTCGGAGTCAGGAATCACAATAGCACTCGTATTCTTAATGACATTACCATCATAAAGCTTTGGTTCCAACTGCTGAGCCTTTTTTAGATAGAAAGGATTGTGGTATGAGCATAGAAAAACTAAGTTTTGTCAACATGAGAGAACAGTTTGTGCAGATTGATCTCTTTTAAAAAAACAAAAAAACCAAATTAAAATTTTAATCTAGCTGTTTGATCTTCTTTTATAACGTAATCTCTCTATTGATGTTCCTAGATTCTTCTTTCTTAAAATCATTTTTCAGAAGAGTAACTGTTTGCATTAAAGATTCCTTTTCTTTTAAATGTTCATAAAGAGTTTGTTTAAGATGATCAATCTCTACAGACTATGCACTTGAATCTAAAACGTTATTATTACTCCTTAAATAAACATTTTGTCCTTCTTTCAAAACTTTAACTTGTTCTTTATATCTTTCAAGCTCAGCAGTTAAAGTATCATTGACACTTTTATTGTCTAGATTTATCTTGGTACAATTAACTACATGGGTCTTCAATTGTTCAATCACATATAATATCAGTGCATCTTGTTGTGTAGAACAATTAGAATTTTGAACAGCTGCCTGTTGTGATTCAATCACATATTGAGAATAAGGAATGATATTGCTATCACTGTTTATTTCAGTCTCTAAATGATTCACAACATTCGACTATTCAGAAGACGGCATCGCCTACACAGCTTGATTAATCATATTATTATTTATATTATCATGATTATATACCTCAACAAGAGTATCTGAACCATAATGAGATAAATTCGCCATAAGAGCAACTTTGGCAGTGTTAAGTTCATCACAATCAGAGTCATATGCATCCAAATCATCAGCTTAATAAGCAGCATTGTGAGTAATGACAGTCTATGTGGCGTGACCTTCTAGAATTTCTGGATTAGCCAAAAATGCAAGTTCCTCCTCATGTAGAATTTGACCACTTGCTTGAGCTTGTACCAACAACACGTTATCCTTAAACCATAAATCATCATGTTTCCTCTTAGGTTTAGTGCACTGTTTGGACATGTGGCCTTCCCTTTTGCAGTTGTAACAAATAACAGTCCTTTGTTTCCCAGAATTGCTTCCACTTGCTCTTGGAGTGTATGTCCTTGTTGTACCCGCATCTAAAGAAGTTTGTCTCCCCTGAATTAGTTGTAAGGTCACTCTTCCATTATTAATGGTAGCTTGTTGGATAGGGTTTGATGAATTCCTCAGCTAATTATTGGTAGTAGGGTAGCGGGAAGTGACAACCGGAGTTAAGAAAGACATCATGTGATTGATGGTATCAATGGGATCATCACCTTTCTAGAACACTGGAACAATTAGATCCGAGTCTGATTGGGAAAATTTAGGTTGTTGGTTCATTGTAGGAGCATATTCCAATTGAGGGATGGATGATGATGGAGAATAAACATTGTGGTGAATGGATGATTGATAATCATTAGATGGATAAGTGATTGAAATAGGTGTTGATGATTGATGAGTTGAGTATTGTTGAGACTGATAAGGTGATCCATACTGTAGAGACTGATATGGTGAAACTTGTGGTTGAAATTGAGTGTTTTGGTATGAGTTTTGATGATTTTGATAAGGAGACTGGGTCATCTGATGGGTTGCAACCAAAGCAAGCGGATCTGAGTTGGGTTCATGCATTAAACAAACCTCATTTGCATGAAATTCATGTTGTCCTAAGTAAGCGTGAAGCTGATCAATGTTAGTTGTGTGCAAATCCTGAACAAGTTTAACATCTGTCATAAATTTGCTCCACTCGGGAGGAAGAGTATTCAAAATCTTGGTGTTCACTTAAATTTTTTCTGGTTTCATATTGTAGATGTTCATGTCATTAAGTAGTAGTGAAAATCTCAAGAAGAAATCACGTAGTGTTTCCTCTTTCTTATAAGCAAACTTATCGAATTCATCATAAAGCTTACACTCTCTTTCCTATTTTGTCAATGAAGTTCCTTGCATGAGAAGTTGAATTCTTTCCCAAAGTTCTTTGGCGACTTTATGATTGCTAACGCAAGTTTCCCCCCCCCGCATGACCTCAGGTGGTAGTCCTAGGAAATGATATTTTTTGCTGATATCACAATCAAGCTTGAATGCTTCCGTAGCATATACTCATAATAAATTTCTTTGGTCTTGTCACACTATTTTCCTCAAGTTGAAAGCCAGAGATGGACCATTTTCAAAGGCATTTCAAGAACATTCGTCCAGGTTGTCTATTCATCAGTATAGCTCCATTATGTATTTCTAAGAATCATAATAATCTTTTTCAACATAGGTGGATGATTTTCGGCACCCAAAAGAATTGCTTTGTCAGCAAGAGTCATCATTGAGAAATTTGTATGTTAAAAGATTATTGTCAGATCGAACGGTGGCAGAAAGAAATTGTGTTTGATTAAGTTGTCTTTTAAGTGTTTTAATTCTTAAAACTACACGGGATTTTACAATTCTTGACAAAACTGGGAAAACAAGTTAATGTTTTACGGAGAAATTTGTATGTTAAAAGGTTATTGTCGGATCGAACGGTGGTAGAAAGAAATTGTGTTTTAAATAAGGTTGTCTTTGAGATTTGTTTAGTTCAGTTTCTATTAAACTTGACTAGTTCGGTTATCACTGCTTAAGACTAGATCGGTTCTCACTGAAAATGACTAGTTCGGTTCTCACTGGAAATGACTAGTTTGGTTCTCACTGGAAATAACTAGTTCGGTTATCACTGCTGAAGACTATATCGGTTCTCACTGAAAATGACTAGTTCGGTTCTCACTGGAAATGACTAGTTCGTTTCTCACTGGAAATGACTAGTTCGGTTCTCATTGGAAATGACTAGTTTGGTTATCACTCGAAACCTACTTTTTTAAGACTAAAAAAGATACGTTTTTGACGATTGTTTTTTGAAAATTTTTGTACCAAAAGTGTTACTAAGCTTATAGGGGCAAGAAAAATGAAAACTTTAAGGTTTTTAAGTCGAAAATTTTAAAATCAAGATTTTGACCTTTATAAAGCTAACGAACACAAATGACCAAAACTAAGAGATTTTTCTATGAATCTAAGCACACACGCCTATATCCAAGGATACTAGATCAAAGCTACCTATGTAGATGATCTTTTAGTGTGGAATTTAAGCTTAGAAAACAAGAAAAAAAATCAAAAGACGAGGTATTTTTAAAGTAAAACACATGAATCAAAAACAAGTAAACACAAAATCTAAGCATACCACTCCATAGATCTTGATACCAATTGTATACTAATCTAATAACATACTTGATGAGAGGGAAAGAGGTTGTTTTAGTGAGAGAAAGGGTTGGATGAACACTTTGAGAGAGAAAGTAAACATAAGATAGAAAATGTATTATGTGTGAAAAATGAACAACAAACCACCTCTCCAAGGCATGGAGAGGTGTATTTATACTACTATTTTGGCCGGCCATGGGAGCTTTGTGGGCTTTCCATGGGCCTTTTGGCCCTATTAGATTACTAAATATTACATTGACTAACTACGGGCTTTGACTAACTATTATTGGAAGTGACTGATACTTTTTGTGTTTCTAACAACCTTCGTTACCAACTTTTAGTTGAGCTTTATAAAGGCGATTTGCACTACGCGGAACCTTTATAAGTAAACTTCCACAACTATCTCGCATGGTTAAGAAATCACCTCGGATACTAATATCATAACCGGATATTGTCGCTTGTCCGAGACTTATTACATTACTTCGAAGAGCGGGGATATAATAGACATCGTTCAACAATTTTTGTTCTCCGTTTTACCTTGGAACAAAATTGAGCCTTTTCCCTTTATGCTAACACACGAACCATCTCCAAACCTAACACGTCCAGTGACACTTTCATTTAATTCAGAAAAAAGAGTAATTACCTGTCATGTGATTACTTGCACCGTTGTCAAAGTACCATACATTGTTTTCATCGGTATTTGACTCACTCTTTGGTGGAGTGTACTTTTCTTCATTCATGAAAATTGTTTTTTGAATATGGTTCATCATAAAAAAAATACCTTCCTCATGATACACACCTTTATCTTGTGTCTCATTAAGGTTAACTTCATGGTTTCGGTTTTGTTCAGGGCATTTCGAAACAAAGTGTCCATACTGATCACAACGGTAACACTGTATATGTGAGAGGTCATGTTTCTTATGTTGTTTACCCTTTTATTCATTATCTTCATGGTTTTTCAAGGAATCACATTGACCTTGGTTTTGCGAGTTGCCCCGACCACGTCCTTAACCTCGACCTCGAGAGTATGATCCACGTCCTCTTCCCTCGCTTGATTCATTATTCCCGTCGGAATATTCAGTGCTAGCATAAAGCAAATTATCTTAAGGATCGTTTGCTTTATCTTCTTCTTTGACTCTTTCTTCATACGCTTTTAATAGACCAACCACATCCTCAAACCCTGTCGTTTTAAGATCTAAAACTTGCTCTAGGCCTTCCACGATATGGACAAAATGTCTAGGAAGACTTGTGAGAAACTTCTTTACCAGCTTGTGTTTCGACATGACTTCTCCAAGCGTGGCTGACTTAGAAGCAATACCCGACAACTTCGCGGCATAAGCATCTATAGTATTGTTATCTGACATCTTTAGATTCTCAAACTCCGTAATTAGGGTTTGAAGCCTTGCTTCCTTCATGAGATCAGCCCCTAAGTTACGAGTTTTAATCGCATCCCACATCTCCTTCCCGGTTTTCAAATTCCCGATTTGCAAAACCAAGTCTTCTGGGATCGATTGAAACAATAAGCCTTTAACTATATTGTTTTTCTTGACATCGTCTGAGCCCGGATCTACCACATCCCATACTCCATGAATTCCAAGAATAACTTCCATACGCATCCTCCATATGTATAGTTTGTTGACGTCAATATTGAACATTGAAACGTTAAAGTAGTATCCTTTACTGGCGATTGTGAGTTTTCTCCCACCACCATCCTTGTTCTTTGTTTGGACCGTGAATAGGTTTGTAACAGGGATTTATCCAGCCCTTTACACGGCTTGGATTTATTCTTAGTTTGTGTTGAGTACGCGTAGGCCTATCAACGGTTTCTCAGATTTCCCTACTAAAACTCAACTAAAAATGAACGAGACAATCAACAGTTTAAAACTTTTTCCAACTCGCTGCCCAAGAATTTTAAACAAGGCTTTTTTCTTTTAAACCCACTGATCAGCCCACAATGAATATATCAGACCTCACTCTAAATCACAGAGCCCAACTTAAGCCAACAGTTTCACAGGTTTTAAGTCGGCCCTCTATTAGAGATTCTTTTAACCCTAATTTGATGTATACAGGTTTACCACGTCAGTTCTTCTCTCTAACCACAGAACAAGAATCTGATCAAAAACACTCGACACACCAGAAGATCACCAATGCTTCTCGTATAACCAACAAAAGTCAAGCGCATATTAGTCTTCGAGTCACCAAATTTATGATTACAGGTCGCCAAAGTTACATGGATAACCTCAAGGTCGAAGGTTATCGTCCAAGGTTGTTTTTTTGTAAATCCTTAATCACAGGTTAGGATCATGTTTGGTTTTAAGTAACCTTAAATCGCAGTTACACAAGTCGCCTGCTTCTTCTCCTAAACCACATAATCACAAGTGATGCGTAAATTCTTTTAAATAATTCTTTAGTCAAGTTTTAAATTTATAAAACTCGTCTACCGATACACGCACTAACGGGCAGAGAACCCGGTCATATATAGTGCAGTAGTTTGGTAAATCCAAGGTCGTCCCAAGAGCTAAGGTTTACTAGTTCTAATTTGATTATGTCAAGTTTGAAAATGGTTTTAAGTTGATTTTAATAACTACAAAAAGTAAATGCAGTAAAGTAAAGTGATAGAAGAATTCAGGGAGAAAAGCGTAATAACCTAACCATTTCATTACTAATACTATGATTACATTTTCCTGTGCAATGTTCAATTATAAGTTCCATTAGTGGTTCTAATATCGACAGACCCGAATTGGCATTTGAGGTATGTCCTATACTCACTCTGCGATCCCATATTCCCCTACGATCACACGAGTAGGGCATCCAAGTTTATAGTGGTTAATCCCTAACTATCCTTAAGATCAATCTATATTCTAACCGATTATTAACCCCCTCTGAAAGAGTTCATGTGCTTTTTAAGTATTTAATATGGCAAAGGCTAAATTCCTACACTAGGGATAGGTGCCAAGCTACCCTAGTACCCCGCTAATCCTAGGTTCAACAGGGTAAGTCTAATAACATGATTAACAAGATCTAAGCCACCCTCTATATTACCAAAATATAAAGATCAATGAAAGGCTATAAGGATATCTAACAGAACCATAATTAAACAAGAAACAATAATCATATCAATAGAAATTACATGGTTAGGCCAGCACTACGAGTGCTTAGCCGCTCATGGTAACAATAATGCAAGAATTAATGAAAGTAAACATGGATTGAATAATCATTGTTCTTACAGTGAATGTTATGAACGATTAAATACAAGAATTAAGTAAAGTGACTTCTCTCTTAGACCTTCTGGTGAAATGCTTCGGACCTTGGAGGCTTGGTTCACCCCTTGGGACTGTGTTGTGAAGTGTGGAAGTGAGTGATGATAAATAAGCCAGATGAGGGCTCTATTTATATATTTCAAAACTCTTACGGCGTAACCCTTATGAGACGTTACGTCGTAACCTTGCTACGTAGGCTTCCAATCTTCTAGGCTAAAATAATGTTACGGCGTAACCTTGTCGCCTATGTTACGCCGTAACGCTGACTCGGATAAATCATCTTCTATGAATTTTGAATGTTGCAGCGTAAAGTATGAGAGGCTTTACATCGTAAAAGCTGTGATGACTCATTTCTTCTTTAAAATATGTTACGGCGTAATCCTTCGGGGATGTTACGCCGTAACAAGCCTTGAACTCTTCACTTTAGTGCATTTCATGTCCAAATCCCACGTCTTTTGCTAAAATGCTCACTTGGTCCCTGAAAACTAAATATAAACAATTAAGTAACGTTTTCAGACATTTATAACATATTTATAAGCATTTTCATAGGGAATTTGATATTAAAATGTATTAACTATTTGATGTTATCAAATATCCCCCCACTTGACTTCTACTTGCCCTCAAGTAGAACCGTTTAGAATAATTCATAAAAAGATTTCCCCAATTTAACTTGGAGAAATGAATTTATAAGTTACTTATGCTAGAAAACATCAGAGCCGAACACCTCACGAAAAGGGGATCAAAAACACTCAACTCTCATTACTAATCTAAGTGTTTCATTTTGGGGTGATCACTCAATTGCACAGTCATAGCATGTATTCTATCATAAGCTTGGAAAGTACACAAGTCTCCACCAACTAGAATTAGGGTCTAAATAGTCTCCACCAACTAGAATTAGGGTCTAAACAGTCTCAAAGGCAACATGGGTGACAAACAGGTTTAAGGGTGAATCATCCTGCAATCCTTTTCCAAAAGCGTTACACCAACAAGGGCGACAATATCACATATACACATCCATGACAATGGAATAGACATACATGATTGCAATCAAATAACGATATAGGTTAGGATAAGACACAAGATACACAATAATTGTTGTTAAATAAAAACATGAAATAAATAGTCTAAAGTAATCTAAGGTTGTCATAACTAGCTACTGTCTATCCATAAGTCCAAGAGTCTAAGTTCGAAAATCTGATCTTCAATAATGGGCTACTAGCTCCATTCTTCATAATCATTAAGATGGCTTATAGTTGCACCATCTTTACATTTTTAGCACATGGATGGCTTATATTTGCACCATCATTTTTTAAATATACAAATGCTACAGGAGTTTATATCTTTTTATTATTGCCCCTGCAACGTTTGATATAATACATACGTCCCCCCACTTGAGATGAACAATATCGAAAGTGATGATATAGGGGGGTCTTTATAGATCATTAATGATTGGTCTTCCACGAATGCATAAAATTTTCGTACCCATTCCCTCGAACCATGGACTTAAGTATCCAGAGATTTCAACATGAAGAAAAATATAGACTACATGGAAGGCTAAGGCGAAATGGTGTAACAAAACATATAAGGTTTAAACAGGGATTGGCTTAACAAGGTGATCTAGGGGTATTTTGCACTAACATTGAGTGCAACAAAGGGTTTTACATGGGGAGGTCGACAAGTCAGTGAGACAAGTCGATAAACACACACATATAGTATTTTTAGGTGATTTCCTAATATGTTGCCTTCTTGAACCGTCTATTCCAACTAATCAATTAGGTCTCGAAAAGATGTACATGCCAAGTTCTAAAGTCTACAATACTACCGGCACTCTCATATATTTGGTGGATTTATGT
>BQNB010091436.1:0-26877 GCA_026074375.1 Tanacetum coccineum
ATCTCTAATGACTCCCTTACTATATCTAATGTAGAACACATAGATAACTTAGCATTCAACTTACTTAGTGTCGGTCAAATTTGTGACAATAAGTGTCAAGTCTTATTCACAGAAGAAGGTAGCGAAATAATTAAAGATGGTAAAATCATAGGAAACAAAATTAGGAAAAATGGTCTATACGTAATGAAATTAGGAAATAAGTCTCAAGAAAAATTATGTCTCGCCACGGTAGTGGATAACTCTACCTTATGGCATAGAAGACTTGGTCACGCAAATATGCGATTAATTCAATCTTTGTCATCTAAAGAATTAGTTAGAAACTTGTCTAAGCTAAAATATGATAAACATTTTTGTGATGATTGCAAAATTGGGAAGCAAACTCATGCAAGTGATAAAGTTAAAAATATGGTCTCTACTAAAAGATGTTTAAAATTATTACATATGGACTTATTTGGTCTGTCATCAATTAAAATCTATGGAGGTAATTTGTACACCTTAGTAGCTGCAGACGATTATTCTATATATACGTGGACTAGATTTCTAAAAACTAAAAATGAAGCCTTTGAGAAATTTGAAATATTAAGTAGGAAAATTCAAAACCAACTAGGTAGCTCTATAGTAGCTATTAGAACGGATCATGGTCGGGAATTTGATAATGAAGTACAATTCGGAGCTTATTGTGATGCACAAGGCATTACTCATAATTTTTTGGCTCAACGTACTCTGCAATCAAATGTGGTAGTAGAAAGAAAGAATAGAACCTTACAAGAGATGTCTAGGACTATGCTTAATGAACAATTCATTCCATAAAAGTTTTGGTGTAATGCCTTTGATACGTCAACTTATATACTAAATAGAATATTAATTCGACCAATACTAGGAAAAACCTCTTATGAAGTATTTAGAGGTAGGAAACCTTTTTTAGAATATTTTAAAGTATTTGGAAGCAAGTGCTTCATGTTGAATACTAAAGACTATCTAACCAAGTTTGACCCAGAGTCATACGAATGTGTTTTTCTAGGATATTCTCAAAATAGTAAAGCGTATATAGTGCTAAATAAACATACAACGAAAGTCAAAGAATCACTCAATGTCACATTCGATGAAAGTCCTCCTCCTACCAAATTATCACCGTTGGTTGATGATGATGTTGGTGAAGAAGAAGCCATTAAAAAGTGTTGGGATTAAAAGCCTTCTTGAAGTTACTACTGCTAGGGTTTGTGTTACTGTTGCTAAGCATCAATTAGTGCTGTTAGTAATCTTAATGAAAAATATCACTAGTATAAAAAGTGGATTTGGTCACACACAGGCAAAATGGAACGGCCACATATTCACATATTTATGTGACTAAATGTACCAGAATAAAATAAACAGCCACACTTGAACTCATTTTGTGTGACCATTTCGGAATTTCATTGTCACACATTTGAATATTTATGTGACTAGAGGTAACTGGTAATTTTTTGTTGATTATTTAGTCACTTATAATTTGGGACGTGTGACAGATAAAAATAAGTTTGAAACATTAGTCACACTATATATATACATATGTGACAAATATATGTCACACAATTGAAGAGTGTGACCAAAATCCATATATGGTCACATGAAGTAATTGTGTATGTGGCTAAATCATATAGTCAAGTTTGTCACACATTATTTAAAAGTGAATGCTATTTTTTGTTGAATATTTAGCCACATGAATTTGAAATGTGTGACAACTGAAAAGTAAATGTGAAACATTAGTCACGATATACATTTAAACGTGACAAATATATGTCACACACTTGAACAGTGTGACCAAATGTCATATATGGTCACACTAAACCATAGACATACATGATTAAGTGTAACCAAAATTCGATACATATGATCACGTAAGTTAATATGTGTGTATAAAGTTTAGTGTGTGTTTGCTTTTCAAAACCTAATATGTATAGTCACATGTAATTGTAGCATGATCATGTGACTATAGACTTTACAATAGTCACACCATATCACAAATGTGTATCTAAATTATGTTTATGGCCAAATTATAAATGTATTATATGTGCCCAATACATTCAAAATAGTCACATTGTGAAATATTCATATGACTATTATTTATAACAAAATGTAAACTTAGTTATCATTAACCTTGATATTAGTCACATTGAGTGTTTGTGTGACTAAATTCAAGATGTTATATATAGTCACATGAAGTATTTATTTAGGTGTCTAAATCATAGAGTCATATTTTGTCACACATTATTTAAGTGTAGTCACAATTCGATACATATGTGTTGATCCCCTTTTATATAGATCCTTGATAAGCTTGTTAAAGCTTTAGTTATCTTAGATAAATCTAAAACAACTATGATAGAAACCTTGTAGTATATATAAAGATTATGCGGAATCTAACCTTTATACACCAGAAGAACAATAAAGCAATGTAACAGTAACACAAGATCTTTCTCTTAACTCACAATATATTGAATAATTCACAAAACAACTATATGTTTTGCCTAATAGCTATTACTTTTCTATGTAAGTGTGTATCTCTAACTATGCCGTAGGGTTCCTTTTATACACCAAGGAAACCCTAATGGGCTTACAAAACGCGTTAAGTGATCATGCATATCTATTCCTAATATATATCATGCATATCACATAAGCAGTACTAACTATATAAGACTAACAGTACAAACTATATACTGGCAGTACTAACAATGTACTGGCAGTACTAACTATAACTAACAGTACTAACTATTACAACTAGCAGTACTAATGACTTAGTTTATTTTCTTCAATCTTCAGTAACAGCACAAATCTTCAAATAGCAGTACTAAGTCCTTTCAGCAGTACTAAGTTGTAGATGTCCATAATTCCCAACAATATGGTCACACATTTCTGATAAGGGGTGTTTGGTCACACATGATTTAAGGGTGACATGATAAGGGGTGTCCTGCTTATTATGCATTTGCTTATTCTAGTGCTTATTTTCTTGATTTTATTGCTAATTTGTCTTTTTATAGCTTAGTTATTAATCTGTTTGTGTTTATTAGAGCTTATGCAAATCTGTTTTAAGTTTAAAATAAAATTGCAAAATTTAAAGGGGTGTTTGGCACAAGCAGCACTAACACATGTTAGTGCTGCCTAGTCACATTTGTCACTCAAATCAGTTTTAGCAAGATTTAATTATGATGCCAACAGTAATAAATAACAATGTGTGTCATGGCTTAAGTGATTTTATAAGTTATTACAGGTATTATTCTGAAAGCCTAATGCGATCTATGAATGTTTTGGGCCATTTGGCTCTATTTTCTCTTTAATGAGAATTATGAATGAGGTTATATTGTTCATATTAATTATCCTCAGTTGATGAAACTTGTCCAATTGTGAATTTTATTTAACAGTTTGGATTATTAGTTGTACCAATATGTATTTGTAATCCTATTTAGCACTTCAAATATAAATAAAAGAAAAAGAAAGTAAAAATTGCTTTGGTTTTTTTGTGATGGCAGGTTGTTGTGTTGTGTTTAATCTATGGCTTTTATTTTATCTCCAATTAATTGAGGCAATTGTGGCAAGTACCTCTGATAGATGCCATCAGTCTTAGAGTTCTTGCAGCGGAGGAAATTAGAAGCAAAGAAGGTAAGTATGTCAGTGATAAATAACCAAACTATTAATGCCTTCAAGTTGAATAAAGTAAATACACATCAAATGGTTTCAATTAAGAAATACAGAGGTGGAGTTTATAATCATTCACTCTGATTGGGGTTGCAGTATTATCTTAACTGGTTAAACGGGTTATCAAATGGGTAGAAAGTCGCCCTGAAGTGTATTATAATACGTATGTACATGGGCCGTGAATACGTGATAGTAAAAGAATATGGTGTATTGGTTAGTTAAATTGATTGAGAGTCATTATTATAAAGTCTTAGGATTTGAGAGGCTTTTTATTTTTAACATGTTATGTAAAGTTCTTCCTTAGCATTATAATTGGTTGACTGTTTAATTTTGATTTTTTTAGGCTTTAAACTCATCTGATAAGACAAAGCTAAAGGTTAGGAAGTTGTAGCATCAGAGTTCTCACATTTAAACCACTCGCTCTCTCATCGACCCGTCTTTGTCAAAGCAGATATCAGCAAACCAGATATCAGGAAAGCATCATCCGCTGGTGGAAAACTTCACATTCTAAAACCATCATGTGAAAGGAATGGTATCACTCCAACCCCAAAGGAAAGCTTGAGTCCAACAAGTGGTAGTAAAGTACCAAATAGCCCTCTTACATGTGAATCTAACTTGTGTTAAAAAAAAATACCCGTATGACCTGACTTAAAAATTATACTAGTATATCACTATATCTTATTCTAACTATGATATTGTATTGGTCTGTGTAGATTGATTGTGAAGGCATCACCTGACTGATGGATGCTAAAAGACTAATGGCGAATTACGGGGTTAATGTGCTTCTTATAACAAGTGTGATGGTGTGAAGTGACTAATGAGATTGTGACGTTAATGTGCATCTTAATTGTACCTCAACAAAACACCGGGTTCATTTTGGATTCTGATATAGAAGGAAAGAATGAGGAGAGCTACAAGTTCCCCATAGCTGTGCAATAGTAAGATTTTTTTGCATTAGCATATAATTCACCTCTATATCTATAAAGGTTAACATAACTATTACTCGTATTACACTCCTGATGAAATAAATAGATTTTCTTTCAAACCCATTAAAAAGCTCAAATACACTCTTGAATTGCATATTTATAAAAATTCATAGGATTTTTAATAGTTTGTGGTCACTGATGTTAGTGGTGGATCAAGATTCATGGCATTGGCGGTCATTGGCGGTCTTCAGATTCAGGTATGTATAAGTTTATATTAATACTGCGTGCATTGGCGGTCTTCAGATTCAAGCGTGCATTGGCGGTCTTCAGATTCAGGCATGCTTTTACTAAGAATGGTATTGCGTGTATATACTTGGAAGGTATAAGTTTATATTAATACTGCTACTCGTGATATTAATATAATATTGGCTTCAAGAATTCTTATGTTATGCTGGCCAAGAAATTAAGTGCTGCTTCTGGTTAATATGTTCAAATACAAGAAAGATGTTAATACTATTTGTTTCTACACTTTTGCTTAACACATGGTATTAAGTACATGCATTCTTTTATGAGAACCTTCAAGTCACAGCCTTTGAAAATTAGTACTGCTCGCTGCCAATACAACATTAGTACTGATCCTTGAAAATTAGTGATGTCTTTGTACTGCTCCTTGAAAATTAGTGCTGCCTTTGAAAATTAGTACTGTTCGCGGCCAATACAACATTAGTACTGCTGCCTTTCGTGATATATAGGCCTTTCATCATACCATATGTGATATAACACATGTATATCTGTGTATGAAATTCTTGGTTGATATCTTTATCGTCCGTTATTGCAGGCCCCCCTCATCATGATTTCTCTTTGATGGACATTCTTCCAGGAAAGTCGACAAGGTACGCAATTTAGAAAACTTCTTTCACATAATATACTTGCATCAAATCCTGGATTACCATTACGATTAAGGATATTCATCTTCTTAACATGATTCGGTGCATTTATCCACTAGACAATAAATTCGCGTAAAGTTTATTTTAAGTTTAGTATTTGTGTGCTTAATGTCGGTTCCTGTTTGTTTTTTGCTGTTGCAGCTATAATTTTAGACTCTTGGTATTCAGTCTTTTTTTTTTTTTATTATTTTTTTCATTTATGTTTTATTTTTTTTTAGTTGGTAAGATCTTTATATATTTGGATTGAGATTGACAGCAATAGCGAACTTCAATAACAATTCACATGGACAGTCGGATACTATTGTAAGTGTTTCAAGTATAATTAAGAGCATTATAGCTCTTATTATTTGATTAGCAAGTTTCTCTATTGAAAACACATGTATACTGATTACATTTTGGGAGTGTAGCTCACATGGTAGAGTGCTTGCATTGCATGCGAGAGGCACGAGGTTTGATTTCCCACACTTCCATATTATAAAATTCATGTGGCCATTGGGGGAACAATAGTCATACAAAATACATATTTAATTGAAGGTTTCAAAGCATATTGGTCACACTTATTATAAAGCTTCTTGGCCACTTTTTGGTTACTGTATGTGACTTAATTCCCCACAAAAAAACATGCTTTGTGTAACTAAATCATACCAAAGGCCACACAAACATAAAGATCATGTGGCCATTGGATGAACATTAGTCACACTTATTAACACTTTTGGTCACTTTATGCTTAGTTGTATGTGACTAAATACCCAAAAAACATGCTTTGTGTGGCTAAATATTACAAAAGGTCACACAAACTTCAAATTCATGTGGCCATTGGATGATCAATAGTCACACAAAATACACATTTCTTCAATTTAAACACCATATGGTCACACTTATTAACACTTTTGGTCACTTTATGCCTAGTTGTATGTGACTAAATACCTAAAACAAACATGCTTTGTGTGGCTAAATATTACAAAAAGGTACACAAAACAAAAAATTCATGTGGCCATTGGATGAACAATAGTCACACAAAATACACATTTCTTCACTTTAAACACCATATGGTCACACATATTAACACTTTTGGCCACTCTATGTTTAATTGTATGTGACTAAATATACAAAAAAAACATGATTTGTTGGTTGTACATTGTTTAAGTCACTAATTTATACCTATTTAGTCACACAAAAAACGTAGATACAGACACTAAAGCTTTCTTATGTGTGACTAACTCGAATGCGTGACCGTAGGTGACCTACGGCCATGCGACCTTTTGTCACACATGAAACTTTTCGCGTGTGTGACTATATGTATATAGTCACACATTTTTGTGTGGACCTAATACCACTTTTTGTACTTGTGTTAGCTCTTTGCTCATCTTGAACACCATGAAGCACATGCAAATGAAATTCGTCTTTGAAAGAACAAAAGTCATGATCGTTGGCACCTTGATCGAAACCACCAATACTACACTTATCAACAACAGCATACAACAAACACCCCCGAAGCAGAGCTCATTATCTTAGTATGGAGTTACTTATCCTAATCAACAGTATTCAGTCAGTCACCTATCAACCCCGCAAGCAGTTACTTAAATCTAATGCAACTCAAACCATTTACCAATAACCACAAGCTATCTCTCAGATTGATTATCAACCACAACAGACAAAGTTTCCTGCTTTAGACTCTGGTCTTGTTGTCCCTGTGTTTAATAAAGGTGATGATCCAATTGACGCAATCAACAAGATAATGTCATTCTTATCTATAGTGGTCACATCTCTTTCCTTCCCATGAAACAATTCAGTGAGAAATTCTTTAAACTACTCGACAAAGGCAATGAATTCAGGAATGGAAGAGTTACTGTTCCAGACAGCTGCTAGAAAGACACAATTCGGTTGGGAGCTGGTTCGTCTGATAACAAATCTACAGGTCAAAGGTGTGGTCAAGTGCCTTAACTGTAAGGAGAAGGTCACATGGGGAAAAGCAGGGAGTGCCCAAACCGCAAAAGAAGAGAGTTACTTGTGGACAAAAACCACCCTTATATTTATTTATTTGTTTAGGAAAAGTTTTTGGTTAGTAGAAGCACAAGGAAATGGTCAAACTTCTACAATGAGGAAGAGCTTGCATTTTTTGGCAGATCCAGCAGGTATTGCAGAAGGTCATGCCACACAGACAGTCTATTACCACATATTCATTTATCAATCCAATGATTTGGATGCATATGACTCTGATTGTGATTAACTCAACACAGTTAAAATTGCTCTCATAGCGAATTTATCTCATTATGGTTCAGATGCTCTCACTGAGGTCATCTAAATTGTTCTTTGGTATTTGGACTCCGGATGCTTCGAGCATATGACCGGAGATCGCTCTCAGCTCACCAATTTCATTAATAAAATTTTGGGTACAGTCAAATTCGGAAATGATCACGTGGCAAAGATATTGGGATATAGGGATTATCAGATTGGTAATGTTACGATCTCAAGGGTTTACTACGTGGAAGGACTTGGACATAACTTATTCCCCGTAGGGCAATTATGTGATTCAAACATTCAAGTTGCTTTTCGTCAACACACCTGTTTTATTTGTAATCTAGAAGGTGTCAATCTATTGATCGGATCTCGAGGAAACAATCTGTATACTCTATCTCTCGGAGATATGATGGCGTCCTCTCCTATATAACTCTTGTCAAAGGCCTCAAAGACTAAGTCCTGGCTATGCACGATGTTTGTATATCTAAAACTTTGGGCAATCAACATTTAGCTAGACACTGGTCTTGTTCCGAGGTTCCTTAAGCTAAAAACTTGAAAGGACCATCTGTGTTATTGAGTGTGCTCAATGGGAAGAGCTGAAGAACCCACAAGCTTAAATCTGAAGACACCAACCAAGAAAAACTCTATCTTCTGTACATGGATCTTTGTGGACCAATGCGTATCGCAAGTGTTAATGGAAAGAAGTACATCCTCGTCATTGTCGATGATTACCCTCGATTTACATGGGTTAAGTGCTTAAGGTCAAAAGATGAATCTTTAGATTTCATAATCAAGTTTCTCACGATGATCCAAGTGCGGCTTAAGACACCTGTCCGACGAATCAGAACAGATAATGGAACTGAATTTGTTAATCAAACTTTGCGTGAATATTATGAGAAGGTTGGCATCTCTCATGAAACATATGTTGCTCGCTCTCCACAGCAAAATGGTGTCGTTGAAAGATGTAATCATACGCTAATTGAAGTTGCCCGCACAATGTTGATTTATGCAAAAGCTTCGTTATTCTTATGGGCAGAAGCAGTTGCTACCGCATGTTACACCCAAAATCGTTCCATCATACGTCTTCGTCATGGTAAAACTCCATATGAGATTTTACATGACAAACTTCCTGACTTATCATTTTTCCATGTATTTGGTACACTCTGCTATCTGAGGAATGATACTGAGAACTTGGGTAATTTACAACCAAAAGCTGATATTGGTATTTTCATTGGCTATGCACGCACGAAGAAGCATTTTTAAATTTTACAAAGACGTTACTAGACGAATCATTGAAAAACAATTCACGTAGTTTTGGACGGCTGACTGCAATGGCTTTTGAACACAGCAGTTCAGGACCCGTACTTCATGAAATGACTCCTGCAACAATAAGTTCAGGACTGTGACAAACCCTTCTACCTTAACACCGTTTGTACCACCTTTAAGAATTGACTGGGATATTTTGTTTCAACCACTGTTTGATGAATTACTCAACCCTCCATCATGTGTTGATCGCCCAGCCCCTAAAGTCATTGCTCTATTTGCTGAAGTAGTAGCCCTAGAACTCGATGCATCAACCGGTTCACCTTCCTCAACAACTATTGACCAAGATGCACCATCACCTAGTAACTCACAAACAACACCAGAAACTCAATCTCCTTTCATTCCTAACGATGTTGAAGAAGACAATCATGACTTAGATGTTGCACACATGAATAATGATCCATTCTTTGGCATTCCAATTCCAGAAAATAACTCTGAAGCATCTTCTTCTTTGGACGTTATTCCCACTATTGTGCACTCTGCTGCTCCTAACTCAGAACACGTCACCAAATGGGCCAAGGATCATCCTTTAGACAACATCATCAGTGAACTCGAAAGACCTGTTTCTACAAGACTCCAACTTTATGAACAAGCCTTATTTTGTTACTATGATGACTTTCTCACATCAGTTGAACCAAAGAACTATAAAGACGCATTAACTTAAGCATGTTAGATTGAAGCAATGCAAGAGAAGCTTAATGAATTTGAACGTCTTGAAGTCTGGAAACTCGTTCCTCATCCAGATAAAGTGATGGTTATTACATTAAAATGGACCTACAAGGTGAAACTTGATGAATTAGGAGGAATTCTAAAGAACAAGGCTCGTTTGGTTGCTCGTGGTTACCGTCAAGAAGAGGGAATTAATTTTGAGGAATCCTTTGCTCCAGTGGCTAGACTTGATGCTATTTGAATTTTCCTCGCATATGCTGCTCACATGAATATGATCGTCTACCAAATGGATGTTAAGACGGCATTCTTGAACGGCATTCTGCGCAAAGAAGTTTATGTCAGCCAACCGGACGGGTTTGTGGATCAAGACAATCCGAATCATGTGTACAAGCTTAAGAAGGCTCTCTATGGGTTGAAACAAGCTCCTCGCGCGTGGTACGATCTATTGTCGAAGTTTCTACTCTCTCAGGAATTCTCTAAAGGAACCGTGGATCCCACATTGTTCATCAGAAGACAAGGCAAAGATATTCTCCTGGTACAAATCTATGTTGATGATATAATCTTTGCGTCTACTACACCTGAACTATGTGACCAATTTTCAAAAATAATGTGTTCAAAGTTTAAGATGTCGATGATGGGCAAAATATCATTTTTTCTAGGACTACAGATTTCACAAAGTCCTAGAGGCATCTTTATAAACCAGTCTAAATATGCTCTAGAATCTTTAAAAAAATATGGTATGGAATCTAGTGACCCCGTGGATACTCCCATGGTGGAGAAATCCAAACTGGATGAAGATACACAAGGGAAAAAGCGTAGATCCTACCACATATTGTGGGAAATGATAGGCACCCTTTGGTATCTTACAGCCAGTAGGACCGACCGAAACATTGTTGTATGCATGTGTGCCCGGTATCAGGCAAAGCCTACCGAAAAGCACTTACATGCTGTAAAAAGAATCTTTAAATACCTACGAGGAACCGTTAATAGGGGACTCTGGTATCCAAAGGATTCTTCTATTGCTCTAACAGCTTATGCAGACGCTGATCACGCGGGTTGCCAAGATACTAGACAAAGTACATCTGGAAGTATGCAATTATTAGGAGACAGGCTTGTTAGCTGGTCATCAAAAAGGCAGAAAAGCACGGCGATATCCAGTACGGAAGCTAAATATATTTTGCTATGTTAGATGTTGTGGCTAATCCTTGGATGAGATCATAGTTACGCCTATGGCCTTGGATTCAATATAATTCCAAATGTACTGTGATAACAAACAGGCGCTTATTGACTTATGCTGCATCAACGTTTCATACTTCGTGATCAAGCATATAGAAATCAGATTACGCTTTTCATAAAAGAGCAAGTTGAGAAATGGGTAATTGAGCTTTACTTTGGTAACACGGCAGTATCAAACTAGCGGGGACATCTTACAATAAAGCCATATGCAGAGAAAGAATTGAATGTTTTATCAACAGCTGGGAAATGCGAAGTTTTACGCTGGAACTCTAAACACATTCGGCTGATGATAGCTGATGAATAGTAGGTGGTAACTATTCAAATATACTTGTATCATATGTATATATATTAAAAAATATAAAACCTCAATGATTTTCATTTTTCAGAATTACTCTTTTTAGAAAATACAAATATTAAAATATTTTAAAACCAAAGAAAAATTAAAAAATGAGAAAAATATAAAAAGAGGTAATAATGGCATGTCTTCTGAAAATCGATAACATTTATGGTCTTAGAAATGTCATTCAATAATGATACGAGGATGTAAATGGAAGTTTTAGAGAGAAGTTTCCAAATGTTTTTCAAAACATGCCATGGCTTGCAATTATTTTCAGATAGCAACCGGTATCATTCTTTAAAGGCAAGTATTTCAAAGTGAAAACTTGAAATCGTAACGGGAATTTATTCTCGTGCATGGTCTCTTTATAACCATGCAAGGTCTTGTGATTACTTTGCATACACATCTCGTGCTTCTCTATGTTTCCTAAGTGTTACGTAGTTCAGTGCGCTTATGAGTGAAATAATTAAGTGGAAATCTTATTTTCTATGGTGTTTGTTTTTTCAAAATAAAACATTGCTTCATCAGAAAATGCTTTTCAAAGACGTTTTGACCACTTCAAACAACATAACTACAAACTCTTTAAATAGAAAACGGGTCATTGTTTGAGGGGGAGAAAATGTCAAATATCTTCTTCATAATAAAAATGTGCTTAAAGGAAAAAAGGTTTTTAAACAATAACGTGATTTTACAATACTATAAGGAAAGTTAATTAAGGTTTAGCTTTTGTGTGGCCTTATTTGTTATGTGTTATGGCTGTACGGGAGTTCATATGCAAATATAAGTTTTTAGGTATGCTAGTTAAAAACATTAGGGACTATTTGTGCCAATTGTTAAACTTTAATTGCCTAATAAAACTTATTGGTGAAAAATAAAAGGGTTAAAAAATTGAGGGGGCAAATGTGTCAAAAACGAACTAGTTTTTAAAAATCATCCACCCCCCCCCCCGGTCTCTTTTCAAAACATGTAAGCACACACAACATACATATCCACACCTCACTCGATCGTCTATCTCAATTCATCAATTCAAGTGTTTTTCATCAAAAGGTACAATAAAAATGTGTTCCTCCGCACTACCTAAAACTCATACTCAATTCGAATTATGTTTTATTATGGGCTTGATCTCGAAAAAACCCTAAAAATATATTTAGGGTTCGTCAAAATCAATCCTGCATAAAAACCTAATTTGAATGAGGGGTATTGCTTGCCTTGGAGAGTAGAACTCTCTTCTAAAGCAGTTTTTTTTGTTTGGAATTCATATGAATGTGTTCTTGCCATGTTTAAGATAAAAAAAATTAGGTTTTTAAGCTAGGATGTAGAAAGTTTGTGGGTTTTGTGCAAAGAAGATTGTATTCTCATTCTTGAATGATAATGAACCATAAAAACTTGCCCTTGTTTGTAGTTTCTTGAAAATATGTGCTAAAATGTTGAAAAGGTGCTCGTTTTTTAATGTTCTTGATGATTCTGTTGCTTAAAGTTGTTATAATGACCCTAAATGTTATTGTCATGATAAGAAGGATAATGGAACAAGTTTGAATGATTAAAAAATGTCATGTTTATGAAATTTATGATGGAACCAAACAACTCGTTGTTATATGTAACTGAACAACTTGTCCCCTTTGTGAACCGAACAACTTGACATCCTTTGGGAACCGAACAACCTGTTCCCTTTGTGAACCGAACAACTTGTTGCCCTTAGGAACCGAACAACTTTGTTGTTAGAAGTAACCGAACAACTCTGAAGTTAGAAGGAAAACTGAAACAACTTTTATGTTTTAAGGAATCCCCGACAAACTTTAGTTGACCTTTAGGAACAGATACAAATTTTTTACTTTAGGTTATACCACCCTGTGTTTTCAGTCTTGACGACGTCGATAAATCCGACAATGTTCCATTTGATTGTAAGCAGTTTGCTCTTAAATCATAAATGTTAAGCTAAATCGCGTAAGCTAAAAATTTGCGTTTCAATGTAATTGGGCATCAAAACAATTAAATGTTTACAATAAGCAAGGGTTATTTTTAAGTATTTTGAGGATAATTATTAACTTTGTTCATTTTATTTTTATCGGATACGTAAAGTGTATACGTTTCGCGATAAATTGCGTTTAGGCACTCCCGGAACCACCAAAACTTTTCTACGCTTCAACAAATACCCACTTTTATACCCAATACATAAAAGTTACAAAAATATCTCACTCATATCACTCTTATGCCGAAATTATGGCAAGAGATTCAATGATATAAAGAAAATCTTACATTTTGGTCAAATATACACCTTACTTCATTAATGCAACACCATACTTGTTTATTTGACTAAGGACATAGAGAAGTCATACCATTAAAACACTTAGCAAAAATCAAAACAATACTCCCTTTTTCCTCTTTATATGCTTCGGCATCAAGCAAGCATACAACCAAACCCATATCAATTTTTATACAACCCATACACTTCTATACACATCTATTCTAAGGTATTCTAAGGTGATCCCAAGCATTGGCTAACCTTTTCCAAGTATTAATCAAGAAAAGCAAGATTAGGGTTTTCTTAAGAAAATAAGGGTTTTCTTAAGTGCAAGCTTTGGTTTCTAGTCTAAACACGGGTTTAGCATTTGTTTCTCATCATCATCATACATCATAAGGTCTATTTTAAACCTTTATGCTTTTAGTTTATGAGTTTTTATGTATTTGATATGCTATATAGTGAAATCACCATTAGGAATACTTTTGAACATGAAAAATATAATTTTTCTTGTGATTATGAGTTTGTGCACTTTCTCACATATTATGATGATGGTAATATCATGAAATAAAGGATATATAAGTCTTGTACAATCTTGGTTTAAGTATAAAAAGTTCATATGTAAACTTGTAAATAAAAGTTAATTAAGAAAGTTATGATTTCATGTAAAGTTAATAACTTGTGATCTTGATGATCTTGGACAAATATGAACTTATGGACATTATTATATGTATAACATATGATATATATAATTATAAAAGACTTGTGGTAAATTGTGAGGTTGAAAAGTATATAAAACATATTATATAAATAAATTATATAAAAGATCATTTTGGGACAGTAGGTTTTCGAATTCCAAACAGGGGATTTTATGTTTTTATAAAATAATACAAATCACGACGATTCCGAAAAGGTAAGAAACTTGTTAAACGGATTAATAACGAAAAAGTTACGTTAAAAACGAGTTATACGTTAATTAAACGGAGTTTATAAAATGACTTTTATAAAACTTATATCAAACAGCTAGTTTGATATTTTTAATAAATAATACATATTTTTAGGATTCCAAAATGATAAGAATCGTAATTTTTCAATTAATAACGAATGAGTTATGAATTTCGCGAGTTTACGACAATTAAAACTTTTATAAAACTATTTTTATAAAAGTTACTATTCATGACAGAAAGTTATATTTTTGTAAACCTCATAAAATTATAGAACTTTCAAAAACGAGAACGTCCTCGAAAGAATCGTTAAAAACGGAGCTATAACGAATAAAATACGACATTTACGGGTTTTACGACGACGAATACGATTAAATATTATTTCGCAAACACGAGTAGACGGTGATGTAGCTATATAGAATCATACGTTGTATTAGTTATCAAAGTACTATATTACTAGGGAGTTTCATAATGAGGCCTCTTCGGATGGCGTTTCGACGAGTTGTTGGATTTACGATTTAAAGTGTCCTAACTCCTCGAACGTCATGTCATGACCTCTTTAATTATGATAGCCCGAACGATAGTACGATATAATCTATAGGATTACATTCAATGTTATCAATTAAAGTACTCGGTACTTATACGACCTATGATAATTTAGGTTGCATTCGATCTTTTACGTGACGCATTATCTGCGATATTTGGATTATCAGAACTCAAGGTGAGTTCATAGCCCCACGTTTTACATGCTTTTGTTTTACAAAGTTTTTGGGGTGAAAAACATGCAATGTTTTACAACTGGACACAAGTGGTTAAGTTTGAAACGATAGTACGTAGTTACAACTTAAGATTATAATCAAGTCCCCTCTCGTAGACTTATACGACCTATGATAATTTAGGTTTGCATTCGATCTTCTTTTTACGTGATGCTTATCTGCGATATTTGATTATCTGAAACAAGGTTGAGTTCAAAGCCCCATATTTTTAAATTACGATTTCATATTTATAATTATGGGGTGGGAAACATCTTAGTTTTATAAAATGGACGCAAGTATTGATTACGTTGCCTAAGTAGCGATAAACGCCAAGTTAAGCCCATTATCATTAACTACTGTCCAATATTATGTCATAGAGATGTTATTGGGGAATTACACATATGTGAGCGCAATGTTTGATTTAATAGATCTATTCTCGGAAACGAACTCAACCCGTTTCGCACAGATGACTAGCTATCACCGAGAACTAACGTTATAAGCCATTCGAATTTTAGGATGTTTTAGGGTTAGACATCCAGATGTGGAGGGGCGAAAAAATTGCAATATATAGTTTTTAATTGCAAAGAAAGATTGTCGAGCTTAGTGTCATGATCATAGTGTAAATGTAAATCTAGTTTTGTGATGACTTTGCATGTGTTTGCAAGATTATCACGAGGAAAAGTCTTTTCGGTCCTCCAGAATATTATTGATTTATCAAACCTATGAATAACCAACTATTATTGTTGACGTTTAAGCAATGATTTCAGGAGATCAATAGCATAGGGATTGCCAGTGATCATTGGGTTACATTTTGGATTGCACGCTTAAAGATTTAGGTGCATCATATTTTGGGAAATGTATTGTCAACTTTTGTAATATTCAACAATGAAAAAGTAAAGCTATATGCTTCTGTATTAAGTCTTTCAATTAAATCCAATGTATCGTTTTCAAACGACTTTTTGGTCGTTCAATATATATCTTGTGTTATTGATCTATGAAGTAACACGCCCCAAACCCTTATTCCGCTGCGACCCAATTTGGGGGTGTTACACAGTTTGGTTTTGGAACTAATTCCCACACTTGAAGCCGATCAAATTCGTGGATTTCTTCTTGCATAGCTTCAAACCAACAAGCTTCATCCATAGCAGTCTTTACATTATTGGGTTCAACTTTTGTTAGTATAGAATTGTAAAGGCACCACAAGGCATCTGTAGCTAACTGTTTTTTGGTGGATACTAGACGAGAAGGATTACTGATTACATTATCCAGTGGGTGGTCCTTGGACCATTTTCTAAGATGATTATGTGGTTGAGTAACTTGTGTGGATTCAGCTGAACTTGCATCCCTAAATGATGACTCATCATTTACGAAGGGATCGTTGTCAGCTTGAGCAAAAGGATTATCTTCGATAGTGGGTCCAACTGCAACACCTTGATGTGAGATAAGAGGTTGTACAACGGAGGATGACGGTGAATACTTTGTGGACGATGCATCTTGGTCAATGATTGTAGAAGAAGGTGTACCGGCTGAAACAACTAGAACTTGAGCTGCAGGAGTAGGAGGTACCGGTCTTTTAACATTATGGGGTTCAAGGTACTCATCGAACATCGGTTGGAATAAAATATCTAAATCTTTATTGGTTAGTGGTACATAAGGAGCTTCAGGGACAGGATCTGGTACAAGCCCTGAACTAATTTATCCAGGCATCAACAAAATAGGATCGGGTCCTGTACTGATGTGCACAAGAGTCATTGGCTCAGATAGATCATCGAATTGCACATGAATTGTTTCCATGATTCGTCAGGTTCTTTTGTTTTAGATTTGATAACCCTTTCTATTAGGAGCATAACCAACGAAAATCCCAATATCTGCTGTTGCTTTTAATTTTCCAAGATCTTCGCTGTCATTTGTAGGGTAACAAAGAGCACCAAAAACTCAAAGAAATTTAAGATAAGGTTTCTTGTCATGCACAAGCTCATATGGGGTTTTGTTCTGACGAATATGAATTAGGGATCTATTTTGGGTGTAGCAAGCAGTAGCAACAGCTTCTGCCCATTGAAGCATCGGAGCTTTTAAAAATATCAGCATTGTCCGAGCAGCTTCCACAAGAGTCCGATTCTGTATTTTGACAACGCCGTTCTGCTGAGGAGTTCTCAGAACAGATTTTTGGTGAAAAATACTAACATTTTCATAGTATTCAGTTAGAACTTGATTAACAATTCTGTGCCATTGTCTGTTCAAATGCATATGATAGTTTTGTTGAGACCAACTTGTATTTGCTTTAGAAATTTGATGACGAACTCTGGAGTTTTATCTTTGGATCTTAAAAACTTAACCCACGTAAATCGTGAATAATCATCCATGATGACCAAAAGATATTTCTTCCAATTAATACTCTGCACTCGCATTGGTCCGCATAAATCCATGTGAAGGGTATGTAGAACTTCTATAATGGTGTTTTCAGATTTGGGTTTGTGGGTATACTTCTTTCTCTTTCCTAGTTGACAAGCCGAGCAAAGATGGTCTTTCTCAAACTTTAACCTTGGTAAGCCTCTTACCAAATCTTTTCTTGCAAGATCATTGATGGTACCGAAGTTTAAATGGTTTAACTGACGATGCCACAACCATGATTTGTTCTTTGAGGCTTTTGACAATAAGCAGATGGGAGAGGACTTCATCATGTCTTCAACAGAGACGGTGTACAGATTTGAACCCCGAGAAAGTAAGTCCACACCATCTTCAGTTCTAACATAACACGAATGTTTTCTGAATGCAACTTCAAGGTTTGAATTACAAAATTGCCCTACAAAAAAAGAGATTGTGTCCAAGTCCTTCCATATAATATACCCTAGAGATCACACTGTAACCAATCACGTAATCTCTGTAACCCATGATAGCACCAAAATGATCATTCCTGGATCGAACTATCCCGATGAACTTTTTTACAAAATTCATGAGCCGTGAGCGATTCCCCGTCATATGTTTAGAGCAGCCTGAATCCAAATACCAAAGGACAATCTGTACGACCTGCATTTGAAAACAGACGAGGATGGAGAGTTTGGAATATTGGATCCCTAATTTCGGTTGGGGTCTTGTTGGTTAGAAAAAACAATAGTATATTTCATAGAAGAATCAGTTGTCTATGTCTCAGCTATAGTGGGGATTCCAGTGGAAGTTGCCTTTTCCTGTTTGTTTTTACGTTGGTATCTAGTTAATGATTTCTAAATCTCTCAGGGATCATAGTTTCACTAGTATTAACGTTTTCAGGTTTCTTTACAGGCACTACTTTGGATTTAGTACACCTAGTTAAAGGGCACTGAACTCCTAAAGTGAATTTCTTTCTAGTGGGCTTCCATTGATAACCAACGTTTTGTAATAGTCCTCCGGCCCAAAGTCAAGCCCAACAACCCAAGAAGGGTTTTATCTCTTGTAACTATATAAAGCCCTCTCCAAGTGTGGAGAGGGTGTTCTTTCTCTCTAAGTGCAAGTAACAATCTTATTTTTCTCTCTTTGTCTCTTTCTCTCTCTAAAATCTTTTTCTTATTTTTGTGTTCATGGTGATGAAATGATATCATCCAACATGTGGGATCAAAAGCCAAGGTTGGGTTTAGTGTTTTTTTGTGAGCGTATTTGAGCTTATTGTTGGTTTCGGCTTATTTTTTACTTCTTTTCTATTTTTTTCTTTCTTTTGTTGATATCACGTTTTGTTTTTTTGATATCACGTTCGTTGGTTTTTTTGGATTTCACAAATCTCTAAAACATACTTGCATTTAATTTGGGCTTACTATTAATATCTAATCATTTGGGCTTATTCAGTTTTAGTATGCTAGTAACAGGAAAACATTTGTTTTTTTGTGTTCAACCAATTAGGGTGCGTTTTATTTTGACAAAGAAAAAATCACATCGCTTCTTCTTTGTTTGTTGAATATTATTAGTAGCTTTGGTTTAAAAGCTTATTTCGAGCTTCTTGTGGTCAATCTTTTCCGTAGCTTATTCCAAAAGCTTTTTGGTTAGCTTATTTTGCTTGTGGTCCTCACCGGCTTGTAACATCAAGAGACAAGATCCATTTTTTAAGGTACAAGGATGCTATACTTTTTGTTGGTATTTAGTATGCTCAAGATAAGATCCCTATTTTGTTGAAACTCCTCTGCACTGTTAGTCCTTACAAGCTATAATTTAACCGTTAGCCCTCCAAAGTGAACCAAATTTCGCAGTTAGTCCTCTTAAGATCATTGATCATTTCAAAAGCTCACGTTCTTCAACAATAACAACAACGATTTCAACCACAATTAATTATTGTTTCATGGTTTCTTCTTGATTTTGTAAAATTCCGCGAAAGATTCAATTCGTTTCCCTGTTTAAATCTAAGATTTGTAAAATCCCGTGAACATCAATTGGTTTCAATCCACAACAATAATCACTTTACCTACTTAAGATCCTTGCATATCATTTCAGATCACTTTTGCAATGTCGACTCATCAAGACATCAATGCTTTTAGAGCACAATGAATTGCAAATACACATGATCCTTTGGCATTAATGGTAAACACTCAGACCCCGTTTCACACAGATCACTCATCACTAATTACCTACCTAAAACATCCACAACAAAACAACAACTTTGTCCCACAACCTTCATTCAACACGAACTACATACAACAACCAATGCAAAATCCCGAAGATATCTCAAATCCCATAACTGCATTAGACATGGCACTTGAACTCATGTCTAAGGCATTTCAGCTAAACAACACCACTCCAACAAACAGCAACCAAAGAAGTTCATCAAACCCTTGCTACATTCAGATTGCACAATCGGGTATGAATATAGATCAAGACAGACAAATGCTAATGGTTGATGATAATGTTGGGAACCAGTTTAGACAGAATGTAGTGCAAAATGTAGGACATTTGGATTGGCAGAATGCAGTTCAGAATCAAGGTATTCAAAATGTTGGAAATCAGAATGGGCTCATTGTTATTTCGAGAATTACTAATCAAAATCCAAATGGGAACGGTAATGTTGTAGCAGCATGGGCTGAGGGTAATGAAAATGGGAATAATCGTAATCAGATAAGGTGTTACAACAGTCAAGGAGAGGATCATCTTGCCTGCAACTGCACAGTAAAGCCGGGGAAACATGATGCTACTTATCTTCAAAAACAGATGCAGATTGTTCTAAAGGAAGAAGCAGGGATACAACTCACTCAAGAGGAATTTGATTTCATGGCTGATGCAGGTGCTTATGAAGAGATTGAGAGAGTAAATGCCAACTTCACTTTAAAAGATAATTTGCAGCAAGCATCGACATCGGGTACTCAGACTTGACAAAGCTTCGCTTCTATGATTAGATGAATCAACTGTGGTACACCATTTGGACAATTGTTATGATAATGTTATATTCTATATGTTTACTCAAGGAAGAGCAATTAATGAGCTACTCGATCCCTTTCCTGATCACACAAGTACCATTTGAATGATAGTATTGTATTTTGAGGTTTCTAGTGTGAACAACAGGTAGGGGAATAAATAGTTAGAAACAGCATCCTGCTACTCCTGAGGAAACACGTGCTTTATATGATTCATTATATAATAATTTAGCTACTAAAGTTGAGAAAGTCAACTCGGTCAATCGCAAGTTAAGAGAAACTAATGCTGATTTGACACTGAGCTTGCTAGATATAAAAATCAAGAAAAATGTTTTGAAATTCGTAAAGAAAAAATTGACATATCTTGAAAGTTGTTATCAAAAGTCTGTTTATCATGCAAAATGTTTTGTACTTAAAGATAAATGCACTTTCACTTAAGTTCCGAGAAGAACAAATATTGATTTGATTAGGACGGAAATTTCAAATCTAAATAAAACAGCTTTCAGACAGGAAAAATTCATATGTTTCTTCTCTTCTGGAAGAAAAGAAAAGGTTAAGTACTGATTTATTCAAACATACCGCGAAGACGAGCTTATAGAATACAAATTTAACTTGAGAATAAGATAAAGGAGTTAGATAATATTTTGGTTAAAATAGGTCAATTGATTCAAACGATGCACATGCTTTCATCTAAGCCAGACTTGTTTTACCACACCAAACAGAAAATGGCTTTGGGTATCAAATCCGTTTTATCTCAAGCAAGCTCAGCTGAACCAAAACAGTTTGTATAATGGCAAACAGTTATATTGGAAACGCATGTCACTATTGTTGTGTATGATTCGGAGGAGACACTGGAACTTGCTCAAGAGAGTCGCCTAAAAATGAAACAATTAAACAAAGAAATAAAATCGGCAAATTATACAAAGATTAATCATCTTTAGGGGGTTTTTGTTTCTCAAACGTTCACGTGAAGATTTGTTTTTTTCAATTCTATCAATGGCCACTGTTTCTCAAATCAATTTCAATACTAAATGAAGAAGAAACTTTCGGATGATCTACACCAAGTGTTGCACGAAAATTTCTAATGAGGTAAAAAGCACCATTGTGACTCTTAACGTGTTGTTAAGACAAAAAATTATCTTTAGATATACATAATTGGTAGGTCTTCTGTTTTCTACTCACCAGAGATTCACAAATTTGTCAAAAGATGAAATTTTACTTATCCGTTAACCAAGTTGGACGCTAGAGTAGAAAATTTCAAACATACAATTTTTTGAAAGAAGCAGCTACAAATTGTTTCGAGACTTCCAATATCTCTTGTAAAAGAAAGCATGTATGAAATCTCTTTGCTAAGCAAAGGCATTAGAATTGGAATTGAGGCGTCTCTTTGAGAGCAGTTGTCAGTCAGGTATTATCGTATATTGTGCAAAATAAATCTATGTTGTAAATACATCCAAATCTCAAACGGTGCTGTCGCTTGAACGTACAAAAGAACGTTTTGAAAATTGTATCATTAAAAAGGAGAATGAATATGCTAAACTTTGGAATGATTGGTACAAAAAGTTTGAAGAATGCAAATAAGACAAAATTTCATATGATAAAGCTTATAATGACATGTAATAAAAGATCGAACGGTTGCAAGCTCGGTTGGGAGATCAAAAGGGTAAAAGTAAGGATACCCCATATGTATCAAATACCCTTGATCATTTGTCTCAGAAACTAGAGAATAAGAACGTGGAATTAGAGTTTCAAGTTTTGAATTATGCTAAAGAAAATGCTCATCTTAAGACCACATACAAGAACATGTTTAACTCTATCAAAGTGACACGGGCTCAAACCAAAGCTATAATTGACTCTTTGCAAGATAAATTACATGACACGATATATGAAAATGCTAAGTTGAGAGATCAGTTATTTGATAAGGTTTCTGAACAAAAGGACACCAACAAAGGTACGAGTGTGAATACTCAGTTTCCAACGCAATCAATCTTGGGAAAACCACCTTATTCTTCTAAACCAAAACTGTATTCTGTAACTCCTTTCCCTAAATCTACGGTTATTCCCAAGGTTGGTAAGTCGAATGCTTTGTCAAAACCAGTCACTTCAAACTTGGCACCTTTCTCTCGAGAATCAACTGTTGTGAACAATTAAAAAGTGATTGCTCCAGGAATATTTAGGATTAATCCTTTTAAAGCTCCTAGGGTAGACAACTTTGTGCCTAACAAACATGTAAAAGCAAGCGTTAGGACAAAACTGATCACTGTTTCACAACCTCATGTCATCACTAAGAACGATGTAAATTCCAAAACAAATGGTTTCTCTCCTAAAGACATTAAAAGCACTACTAGGACCAGAAGACCGCAGCATAAGAACAATCCTAAGTGTGATAAGGTCCCTTCTAAGTCTAAGAGTAGTTGCCTCCCAAATAAGTTAGAGGAAATAGAAGAAAACCATTGGAGTTTACAGTCTTCTAACTATCCGGACCATACATCATCTGAATGTAATAACATTAAGCTTGCAATTCAAAATGAAAAACCCGAGGTTACTTGTGCTACATGTAAGCAATGTCTAATTACCGCTAATCATGATTAATGTGTGCTTCAGTGTGTGAATGGCATGAAATCTAGAAAGAAAAACCAAAGTGCTAATGTTTCAAAAAGGGAAAATCAAAAAAACATAAGCCAAGAGTCTGGAAACTTAAAAAGGTAGGGTCCAAAGAAAGACTTGCTTCACCTAAGCCTAGTACACCTAGATCTTGCCTTAGGTGGTCAACAACTGGAAGAATGTTTGACCTTAATGGAAAAATAATTGCAACCAGTAAATCTTTGTGTCAATCTGACTGCTCTAAAAGTTATAATGCTTGTACTTCTAACCCTCAGGAACCTATCAACAAAAGGTTTCCAAGTTCAACTTTCTATATGACAGGTTGTCAAAATTGGTTTGATACTCTGCTAATTCCATTGCTTTCCGAGTATAAACCAAAGGACAAAGAAGATCATGGAGACAATAAATGTGACACTTGATGAGCTTTCAGCTATGGCTTATGTACACTTCAGTGCATAACCGAGCTTCAGATAAAAGAGGAGTGTACGCTTCAATGCGCTTTACCTTAAAAAGAAAAGAAATCTTCTTGTTTTCACTTTAGTAGATGTGATAGTCATGACGTCGATGATAGAGTTGGAAAGTCTATTCGGTCATTTGTTCGACGAATTATTCAAATGGAGAAAATCTAGTTGTTTCAAAGTCTTTTGTTGTTACTACTGCTGATGCATCCGATAAACATCAACAACAACAAGATTCAACTTCATCTACTTCAACTCTAACAACAACTATCACTGCTGATGGAAACTTCGACTTGTAAATATTTTTGATCTTTCTCTTTATTTTGATTTATAAATATTTTATCAGAAAAACAAAATATAAAAATATAAAACCTATAAAAGCAAAATACAAAATCAGAAAATTTCAAAAATACAAAAATAATCTTCTCTGACATGTCTCTCGACAATCGATAACATTTACGTACCTAGAAATGTTGATTAATATTGACACGGGTATATAAATGAAGTTCGAGCGAGAGTTTCAAATGCTTTCAAAACATGTCCTTTCACTTTTTCTCTACGACTTCTAAGTAAATGTCAGCTTAGGACTCGGTCTCCAAAGAAAGGAAAATGTTCATTTATGTACATTTATCCTAAACAACGGGAAGTTCATATCTTCTCGGTCTTGAGCAAAGTCATATAAACATTTAAAGTTTTGAATGCTCAAGAGAAGTACTAAGGAAAATGATGGTAAATAAGATATATCTCACATATTTTCCTGTTGAGCACAATTTTTCAAGATATTTTCAAAAAGAAAATTTCAAATTCTTTCAAAATTGTGTGCTCAACAAACTCCCACTCCAAGTTTTCACTCTATTCTATAATTGAGGGGGAGTATAATAATATGATTCATTCTGCATGCACTCCTGTTCTGCCAAGACTTAGGTAGACTCATGTGAATTCCGAACATTAACTTGTTTTTAATTCACTAATAATTCAAAAATTATCAACACATATGCAATTTTTGAGGGGGAGAATAGTGATTAAAAGGTGATTAATACGGATTAATAACGGATACGATCTTCAATCTATAAGTGCGTTCCCAAACCTCGCATGTGCAAAACTCTTTCATAATATGGTGCATATGTGTAGGGGGAGCTTTTTGGTAACTCTAGAAACTCTCAATGTGTCTTAAATGATTTCTCAGACACGTTGATTGCTTTTTTATCAAATGGTTTTATGGATCTTCATGGTAATAACCCAAAGACCGACCAACTATTGTTTCTCAAGGAGTTATAAGGCGGTTAAGGTTAGGTATCTTTGTTCCATGATCCAGCCAGAACCGGAGGGATCTACCCAGGAACATTCCATTAGATAGAGTAGAAGTCCTAGGTATGATTGAAAAAAGGAGTAAAGTGAGAATAAGAGAATAGTGCCGACTGAGATGGAGCTAGTACTGGAACAAACCCAACAAGGTATTAGTCATAAAGTCTCAGTAAGCACTGAAAGGGTTGAAGAATGAAAAAGAATTATAAGGATAAAGGGTGTAAAGAAAGAATCCCTCCATACACTTAGGCAAAAACCGGGTCAATACATCTATTATCAGAATCACAATGATGATTGCTGACATTGAAGACTGTCATCATAGACCCAGTGATGTAAAGCACAACCCTCCCAAGGCACTCAGAATCTCTCAAAAGATTTATGTTTCATTTCTCATGAAGATCAACACGTTTCTATCGGCTTTCTCATTCTGAGATCGTTGATATTGAAAAGGTGGCAGTCTGCTCCAGCCTCTGATTACCAAATAACAAATGTACACTTATAGAGTCTAAAGCCAACGAGATCCATCTAAAATCTCACTAGGACACAAATTCCAATATACAAAATTTCGTACATCATTATACAACATTTGGTATCAAAGAGTCCTACGCATTATCCTTATGATAATTGCCAGAACATCATAGTGATACTCTTTAGTATTCACAGTAACGATGGAAATCCTTCCTGAGCCAACATCAAACAAGCTCTTGGTAGGTGACTTGCGAGATTCTATACGAATCAAGCTTGTGTCAACTAGATATCGATTTTGGTCCAGTATATGAATTGACGACTCAATCAGGAAGATAGTAACTATTTGATTCACTTTTACCGTGTTGTCTGCTTTGAGACGTTCTGGTAATGAGAACAAGCAAGTACGATAAATCTAATGCAATAGCCTTAGAGGATCTAATACTTTGAGCTGGAAACCCTGTCAAGGAGGTTCTTCTAAATTGAATCTACCTGATCACAGGTACAATATTTATACTGTAAAACGGTCCTCACGAAACCGAAGGTTAATGTAACCGAACTCAAGACGATTGACAAAGCCATATTCGTCTATATCTGTTGTTTACCACTAACATTATTTTTTAGGTATAAGTGACGGCGTTACAATCTCATTCCAGCGGAGTCAAGATTCAAGACCTCATGCTCAATCGACAAAGATAAATACATGATGAAAGCTTAAGTACATGTGTTAAAGTCTTTCGCAATCTTTGATGTATAAGCACTTCCTCAAAAGAAATGTTGAGGGAGATTGTTAGCTAGCTTTCAAGACCTTAAGCATGAGCGTGGAAACACAAGATCGCAAGGCGGCATAAAGATTTAAGGATAAAGATTTAAAGATCTCAAGAGTTAAGATAAAGTCAAGGCTAAAGAACAAGATATCAAGATTAAGTTAAAAGATATCAAGTCAAAGATCAAGATCCAAGATCACAAGCATGCAAAAGGAACTTCAAAAGAATTCCCAAGAACACAAGGCTCCAATAACCATCCTTTAGGGGGGAGATTGCTAGCCGTGTTTTATATAAAGTGATAGTCATTAAATATTTCCGAGCCTTGTATAGGAAAACGTAGTTTAAGGGAATTCATTTAAGCTAATTGGGCCTAGGTGTCGGGCTTTAAGCTCATTTGTATTATGTTCGACCCAAAAGAAGGTCCAAACGACCCAACAAGGGTCCAAGTTACTTTTACTATAAATACTACCCTCCCAGCATGTTAGGAGGGTGTTGGTTCTCATTTTCCCTTGTTAATGAAAGCCTTCCATTTTCCTTTTTACTCTTTCTCTCTAGTTCTTTCTCTCTCTAAGATTTTATGATTTTCGTGTGTTTTGGTGATGAAATGATAGCCTAACAAATGC
>BQNB010091437.1:0-26877 GCA_026074375.1 Tanacetum coccineum
TGGCCGGTTGCGCCTCGTTGGCTTATTTGCATGGTCAAAATTATTGGTCATGCACTAAATAATCATACAGTAAAATTTTTACTTCTTTTGTGTAGTATAACAAAATTAGAATGGCTTATGTGGTTTTCTACTATAGGCGGGAGTCTGAGTTCTTCTTTGGTACTTGGTGAGCTCATAGCTATTTTTCATTACACAAGATGTAAAATATGTGTTCATACGATACACGCATATTTACGCAAACTTCACAAGAGGTTGACCCTTATTTGTTATCGTTCAGGAAGATGATCAATTTACAATCACTGTCGGCTGTTGTGCGGATGTGTGTTACACGTGCACGTCGCGTTTCAAAGGATCAGGAACCGGGTTGCAGACTCGCATTAAATAATAGAGACGGACTATCCCCACCTTTTTCTGGAAATTACTTTGGTAATGCTAATATTTTAAGTTTCCTTTCATTTGAGTTATTTAAATGATGTTTTACTGTTACAGTAAGTTTAACCATAAAAGAAACTTACATATGGTTAAGTCCTAAGATCTGTAGTCAAACGTATGTTTGATATAAATACAATTACGGGAATTTACCAAATGAATTTCATGTGATTGCATACACGCAATCAAAAATTTAATGACGGCGGGTGAACTGCTTTATCAATGTGTCAGGTGGGCTGCAAGGCGTTTGCATCATTTAGTGTTTAACCATGGTGATAAAGAGATCAGGGATTATATGGATTCATGGGTAAAGAGTCACATAAAATGGCCATCTATTTGTTGCTGTTCTCGAAAAGTAATATATTGTACCGAACATTTTTTGACAGAATCTTACGGTTTGTCATGTGTTGCAGTTTTACACACTATCAGTTACCAACATAGAACAATGTTTGATAGTCGACTATTTTCCAATACTATGAAATTTTTCTTGAATGTTAACAATAAGGTTGTTTGAGAGGAGGTGACCCATTTAGCGTTCTGTTTTGTAAGTAGCTTAATACAACTTATTGTTTCGCCAACTCAAAACGACGCCTGTTAATCGTCCCGTAGCGGAACATGGACATACCAACTCGTTATAAAAAAAATTAGTTATCTTCAGACATTTCGAGTATAACTATTTCATTAATTGCTTTTGAGTTTTGTCATGCATCACGTATGTAAATCATGATCCACTTGGATTAAAATAATTACTCGGTAATGTGAACGCAAAATATTAAATTAAAAAATATATACAACCATAAATATATAGATTGACCCAGCAATGCAAATATATCTCGTCATCAACGCAAGTCGCTCAAACCGCATTAGTCATGACTTGCCGTTTCTTCTTTATCATTTTTCTGTCTTTACTAGTTCTCGACTTCTTGTTCATATATGGTATAGTGATATACTAACAAGGAGTACCGCTAATCTTGCTATAATTTGTACTTATTTATTTTTGAATTTTGCTAAGAACATCTCTATAATTAAGAGACGTATTTCTAAGGTTTTACTAACAACCACCCTAAAAGTTGTGGTTAAGCAAATATTTTTCATTACAATACCACCTATGAATGATTCTTTGTGCGTATTGTATATAGTAAAATAAAAGTAATTAAATAACTGTAAAAGCCTCCTTTAAAACGAACAAAGGTTAAATTCTTGCTACGTCATTAGCAATTAAAAGTTGCAAATTTACCAATTGATCTCTTTAACCAATTGACACCTCCACTAATAAAGCTTGCAGAATAAAGAATTTCACTTTAATATATATCTAAATATTGCCGAGTATAAAGGTAGAAGCCTCTGTAAACTTTTACCCTTTTGATTAGCCCTTAGGTAAAAAAGTCGCTACAACAAAAACCCACCCATTTGAATCCCTATATTCAGCGTCACCCGTTTTTAACCATATTAAATTGGTCCCATTTGGCCATCCCAAGGTCCCACACTTACGACCAAGAAAACATCATAATGTCATTTATGGCTGGGAACACAATGTACTGTCTGGTGCAATTTAAGGTGTACCCCCTACAGTTTTATGCGATTTTCTACAATGGGTATACCATTTACAAGCAAACATACGATATCGAAACAACAATCACCAAACATACATAGTCCCAAAGCCTATTATTGTCATTGCAGTTCATCACATACATAATCGAACTACACAAAGAGACTAAAACCTCGAGCACCTAAATTCCCAGCCACATTGCTAACGCCTAACGGCGTAGCCAGAATTTAACCTTTGCTTCAAATAGTTGTCAAGGTGTGTATTAAACTTACACCCAAACAAGCTTAGCAAAATATTGAGCTCATAAATAATGTCATTCTAACATGAGCGAATCAAATAAAATTAAACACAGAATCTGGATGCAATCAAGTTTCTAATTTAACATATCCAACCACAAGAAAGAAAAGAACCTTGCATCACCGGTATAGTACAGAAGGGCCTGTGAAGGCATATCGAGAGGAAACAGGAGCAGATCTGTTTACATGCTCATCTTGTCTCTGCCCAACGTTCTGGTTGTGATCCGATAATGTATTGGGGATCGCATTTACCGCGTATAACCTCTCTTGTCTATCGTCCACCACACGTGTAGTGTCAAAATGGTAGGAACCAGATGGAGCTGAAGTCGACGCCACAGGATGTGAAAGATATCGTTCAACCAAACTGGAAGTATGATCATCATAAGGATTATATGGAGGATCTGCTTGATAATAACTGGCAGAGGGGTTAGCTGGATTCATGGTTGGATTAGTTGGAATATATGGAGGATCTTGTCGGGCTTTAAGGCCATAAGCTCGATAGTCCTTCTCACTTAAAAAAAGTGCATCAGGACGAGCACTCTCGTTTACTTGTTCGGTTTTATAAGGATCATAAGCAGAAGGAGCTGCAGGGGTTAAGTTAGGGTGTCTTTCTCCTCTGAGCCCATAAATCCTATAGTCTTGTTCAGTCATTAAGGTCGGAGGAGTCAAAGATGGCTTTTGCAAGTGCATAGTTTCTTGATCAGACGGTCTACTAAGAGAAACCGCATCAGGTTGCACCCCTTCTCTTTCTTGATCAGTTTTATAAGGCTCATAAGTAGATGGACCAGCATTAGAAGGACCAACATTGGTTAAGTTATTGTGCCTTTCTCCTCTAAGCCCATAACTTCTATACTCTTGTTCAGTCAATAAAACTGGAGGAGTCGAAGTTGGCTTTGGAATCTGCATAGGTTCTTGTTCAGATGGTCTACTGAGAAAAACTGTATCAGGGTGGGTCCCTTCCCTTTCTTGTTCGGTTCTATAAGGGTCATGAGCAGGAGGGCCAACAGGGGTTTTGTTATTGTGTCTTTCACCTCTAAGCCCATAACTCCTATACTCTTGCTCACTCATTAAAACTGGAGGAGTCAAAGTCGGTTGTCGCAACTGCGTAGATCCTTGTTCAGATGGTCTACTGAGATAAACAATATCAGGGCGAGCCCCCTCTACCTCTTTCAGAGTTCTATAAGGGTCATAAGCAGGAGGGCCAAGAGGGACTAAGTTCACGTTTCTATCTCCTCTAAGGCCATAACTTCTATACTGTTCTTCCGTTAATAAAAGTGGAGAAGAAGCCACAGCTGGCTTTGGAAACTGCATACTTTCTAGCTCAGGCCGTCTATAAGGATCGAGAATAGGTTGTGGATTTGGAAGTAAAACGGGAGCCGGCTTGAACAAGTTTGAAAGTCTCTTTACCTAAGAAGAAACAAAAAGTAACTAACTTCAGCACAGTTCACTTGTTTGGTTTTAAGTGAAGTTCTTAAGTTTACATTGATCTGCTAAACATGAAGATTAACCCAAATTGACTTATATCTTATGTAAATCACCAATAAGTAAATCTTTGAGGTAAATCTAATACTACCCGCCGCAAAGCGCGGGCACCCTGCTAGATTCATGTAATCCACAAGTGAAAAATATGAAATGTGTGTGTAGTTGCATCCACAAGATAAAAATAATCATCATCAAACATTATACGATCCATTTTCTGAAAAAGATCACATAATAAATAGAACTGTTGCCTTGATAAATAAAACCAAGAATAATTACATACTCCGTATATCATAAAAGCCTCATAGATAGATAAAGAATAATTAGAATCCAAAACATCATCAAAAAGTCTAATGAAAAACACCAAAAGAAATTTCAAACAAAAAACACCTAAAGAGAATACAAAACAAATTATTCATGGTTTCGGTCTACCAATCCCTCATTTGTAAGAAAATCACCAACATCCAAATGAGTTGGATCATTATGGTCTTTGGAACCGTCGCATAAACGAAGTTCGTTTCTACACCGTTTCCTTATTCTTGATAGACTTTTGGTAAAGCTCAACTAAACGCTTGGGTGTACGATATGCTTGTGCCCAATGATCGAAACTGCCACAACGCTAACATGCATTCGCTATCACGTCCTTTTCCACCTCCGCCATTCTTATTCATCTTTCCCTTGTCTTGTGCTCTTAAACCGAACACCATGAAAATTTCCTCCACCTAATCCACGTTCTTGACCACGACCATAACCTCGTCAAGGGTCATAACCACGAAGTCCATTGTGATCATTATATGTTGCCATGTTCGCTTCCGAGAATGGAGAGTACTAGTTGGACGAATCTCGTGGTTTTTCATTAAAAGCTCATTGTTTTGCTTGGCCACAAGTAGACATTCAATCAAGTTACGATTTTTTTTAAACCTTTGGCTCGATATTGTTGTTGCATAGTATATCGAAAGCTTGAAATGTGAATGTTGGAGAAATCTTTCTCCACGTTTCATGCTAAGAGTATCGAGCCAAAGGTTTTATTGTGACTTGATTGCATGTTTACTTGTGGCGGAGCAAAACAATGAGCTTCTAATGAAAAAACACGAGATTCGTCCAACTAGTACCACTCTATAAGTGAATGTGGCAACATATAATGATCACAATGGAGGTCGCGTTCGTGTTTATGACTGGACGTGGACGAGGTTATGGTCATCGTCGTGGTCATGGTAATGGCGTGGATTTGGTAAGAGGAAGTTTTCATGGTGTTCGGGTTTAAGAACACGAGTGGCCACAATAAGTGGCAAGAAAAAGATGAATAAGAACGACGGAGGTTCAAATCACTAGGCAAAAGCATGTTGCACACCTAAGCTTGAGCTTTACCAAAAGTCTATCAAGAATAAGGGAAACAGGGTCGTTTATTACAAAAACAGAGATAATGGTCCGAAAGACCATACTAATGCAACTCATTTGGATCTTGGTGATTTTCTTACAAATGGGTACTTCGTAGACTGAACCCATGAATAATAATTTGATTTGACTTCTCTTAAAGTGTTTTTTGTTTGAAATATTCATTGGTGGACTTTTTGATGATATTTTAGATTTGAATTCTTTTTTGGATTTATTATGATATATGTGATTTCTTTTAGAGAATGGATTGTATAATGATTGATGATGAATATATGTCTTCTGGATAGTGCCTTCTCACACGATTCTCAAAAAAGAGATATTTTTCACATGGGTCAAAAGTGCCACCTTGATGAAAACAAATTACTTCAACGCAGAAACATACAAATAAAAGTAAATCAAATTACAAGAGAAGCTTACTTGACCAATAGTCAACTCAGTCTTGAACTTACGAGTTCGTTCATCGTAACTCTCTTTAATAGCCCTCTTAAACACACTCTCGGGTAGCGGAAGACAGTCCTTGTCAACCTCAAATCGAACCTACACAATTTATGATTATTATTAAATAAAATTAAGACAGTTACTTGATTTGGGCAGATATCAAAGGAGAAAAACCGTGTGAAAACGAACCTGAAGAGGAAATCCCCCACCAAATGCCGCTGGTTCAAGTTTCATGCCACCATCTGAAGTAGATTTGTATATACCATACATAAGCTTCACATCAACATCAAAAAGGAAAAGCTTCATACCAGGTTTGATTCCCAAGACTACATCTTTCTTGTGTGCTTGGACACCCATGACACGATAATGATAACAATCTCGTTTGGTTTTTGCATTACACATAAAGATAAACCCTCCAAGGGTTTGTGTGTCTTCGTTTCTATCATGGACTACTGATGAACTTTCTGCTTCTTTCCGTTTACCAGAACGGAAATCCTTCTTTCCAGTTTCGGGTTTACGATTTTGTGAGTTCTGAGTTTCCTTGGTATTTACTGGTTTCGATTTTTTATCAGGCATCTTCATAGTTTCCTTCGAATTGGAAGGCGCACGTTTATGATTAAAAAACTTAATCACAACTGCCTCTTCATTTTTTGGAGAACCCGGGACATCATTTTTTGGAGAACTAGGGGCTTCCTTTTCTGAAGGTGACAATGCTGAGCTTGATTCCCCAAGTTTAGATTTTCCATTCGAACCATTCTTCGCAATATTTCCTTTGGGTTTCAAAGATGGCGGGGTTTTCTTTTCTGAGGTCGGTAACGGTGAGCTAGATTCACCCGGTGTAGCTTTTTTGTTTGCCAACTTCTTCATCAACCTGCGTTTTCGTTTCGAAAGCTTTTGGCCTTTCTCTTCTGAGTTCAACAATGGCGAGTTCGATTCCTCTTTATTAGTGATATCCATTTCTGACGACATAATTCCCGAAACAACAGAACCCAAATTATGTATAAACTTTAAAAGCCACTAGACTATTCACCACGAAGGAATGTCGTCAGCATAAAACAACCAGACTTGAATAACACATAGAGCCTGCAAAAGCAGAGAATTACTGAATCTATCAATACATAAAAATACAAAACGACAGAAAATTTTAACCAGGAGTTTCATAAATATATAAAAAGCATCAGGAAACCAGGTAACTTTATTGGATTAAATTATTTAATCATATAATGAACGAGTAAGCGTATGCATAAGCAGTTTCATTTCATTTACAAGATAAAGATAGCTTCCGGTGTCCACCATATGGATAATTCAACTCACATAATCTATATCAATTTGTAATCTCTGAAATCACAATTCTACAAACTTAAAAGACGAAACAACCTGATGCGCTACGTTAAATAAGTTTTAAGAATTGCTAACCTAATTCATTCATATACAAGACGTAAATAATTTCAGATTATGTTAACATAATAACTCAAGAGAAAACAGAAACTAAAAAGAGTTAATTAATCCCTACTTCAACTTCTATTTGAGCCAAGCAAGCAACTAGTTCCTAAACATCGTAAACCACTGAGGCTATGTTTGGTTAGGGGCTTTTCGGGGCTTATTGGGGCTTGAGCTTTTAAGATAAGCCGGCTTATAAAATAAGTCTCGTTTGTCACACATGCATATGGATGTTTTTATAAGCCATAAGCCTCCATAAGCCCAAGCCCATAGAAAGGGGCTTACAGGGATTTATAGCTAGTCAAATTACGTAAATACCTTTCAAAATATAATGGATTATCACGTAATAGCTAGAAATATATGTGAATTTAATTTGATGTATTTTTATGCGATTTTACATTAATAAGCTTCAGCTCCAACTCACTCGCCAAACACCTTTATAAAAATATAAGCTTCAGCTTTTGGCTTATAATATAAGCCTCAACCCCAGCCCATTGCGCCAAACATACCCTTAATGTTTATGTAACCAAGTACCCAACTAACTACCCAAATCCTCATGGGGGATCTTTAACACGTAGCCATACTTACAACACTGCTACATCCTAAATTACATTAAACGTGCAACGCAAACTTGTCTACAATTCCACATGTTAGCCCTATCGCGATACCGTCTCATTTTTTATACTTATACTACAATCAAACCTATTACGTTCCTCCAAAGTCCAAATTAGTATTCCCTCATAACTATTTTCTAAACTAGTAATCTCGCTATACCATATATTATACAACAATAACATACCCATTCCCGCCGGGGCAGGGTATTTCCATACATTATACAATCACTAAGAAGTTAAACCGCTTAACATCTAAGTGAGCTAAACATTGGAAACCGCTATGACTAACTAACTAACTCAACCATCAGTGGTAATGTTCAACCGTGGTAACCACTAAGACGATAAATAACCCTACACGGCATAATTACAACCTTGTTCAAATCTAACTTACATTACAGTTACAAAACAAACTGGTTTAACATCACGAATCCAAGCGCGCGATATGGCGTCTAACCTAATAGTTTTCCCCAAATATTATAACTAATGGTCAAACTATGTGTTGTGGTTACAACTAAGCTATTAAATGTTCTGACAACAAACAATTATACATATATCTTAAATCAGAATTTACAAATTAAAAAAAAAAGGAACAAATTGATGTGACCTAAAATTAGAGATAAATAAATGAGATCGTAATTGATTATATGTTTAATAAGTAAGTGAATTAGGTTAAAATTGCTAACCCAATTGTGGTGATGATAATGAAACAGATCGGGATTTGTGATTTGGGGGAACAAGGAAGGTAGTTATAACAACACCCTACTTTACTTTGTTGATATAGAAGATATCAGGTGGGTTGTAAGTTGTAACTAATGGGCTAGTTTTAGTTGGGCATTTGGGATTCGGCCCGAGTTGATTAAGATGGCATTTTGTCTTGTTCTTTTAACAGCTTTAATTTAATTTAATTTATTTGTTTTTAATTTTAAATATAATCATTTGTCAAATGTTTACTAGGCACCTAATAGTAAACATCAAAAAAAATAGCAAAACAATCCTTGTGGTTTACTTTCGACTACAAACGTAGTCAGTGAAAATTTTCAAACAAGGTCCTTACTGTTCACTCTTGATTATAAAAATAATCCCTCAACTAAATCTAAGGCTTGTCTGTGTAACAAACAAACTTCCACAAAAGGTTTTACAAAATGATTTATCATGTAATTATTGGTCTTCTCAAAGTTACTTTTGAATTCTCTCTCTTACATGTATCCACAAGTTACATGACAAATCATTTTGTAAATTTTTTTATGGAAGTTTGTTTGTGGTTCTAGCATTTCTCATTTCATAATTATACATATTTATTCATTTTAAACATGAAATGTGATGTTAAACGTGGAATGTTTGGTGTTCATTAATTGTTTATTTTTCAATTAAGATATGTTTAAACACCACCCCAAAGGTGGTGGTTAGCAAAACCTAAATTTTAAAAAGTCTAAAAAGTCATCCTATCGTTGGATTAGATCTAGTCAAACTCTTTCTTTTCAGTCAAAGAGGCAATTTGGTCATTTGACCCATTTTTTTTTGTTCACCCTCAAACTTCAAAGGCACATAACTTTCAAACGATAAACTTTTAGAAAACACCAATTTTGCCATAGATTCTAAAATTAAACCCTCTTTAATTTTGGTATAAATCTTGTTAAATATTTCAAAACTTTTGTTTTTACATATCAAATGAGTCTTAATTTTCTTGATTTTTTTGGCATTTTCGACCATATTTTTTACCCCGTAACTGCCGAATAATGAAACACTTAAAACATGAAAGTTATAGATATTGGTTCACTCTTTACATAGGTTTTGAATCACTCAAATCCGATGATATATGAGTGAGATATCGCTCGTTAAAGATGACGTTTTAGTCATATTTGTTGCACACAAGGTGTTTGATGGAATGTCTAGCTTAGATTTTTAGTGTTAAATTCGTTCAAGGCACTAATTCTTGTACCACGAAGCACCATTAATCATTTTATTAATGTAAGATTCAAAAAGTGACGTTCTTTCAATTTGTTAACTAGTTTTAATACCCGTGCTCGCACGAGGTTTAGACATTAAATTTTAATTAAGTGTTAATTTTGCAAGTGTTGTTATTTTTTCGTATTTGCACATTGAAAGTCTTGTTTACCATTATTTCAGAGAAAAAATTAAATAAATAAAATAAAATTGTGTATGCGGGTTTCTACCATATTAAACAAAAAATGTTAATCCCCATGTTTGCCAATTACATTGTTATATGTTAATAATAGCCGTATTTAATATTAAACCCGTGTACGCATGTGATAAACTTATAAAATGGAATAACAATGAGTCTTTATTGAACGCATATAGTAAAAATAATATTTTTTCTGGATATTCTTACTTAAACTTAGAAAGAGGAAAAACATGAGTTGTTCGTATACGTACAACATCGATTATTTATTTATATACATAATAATTCGTGCTTTTATTTTGATATTAATAATCTTGTGCATATGTTGTATTTTTAATACAACATATATGTTGTATTTTTAAAATATAAAGTCTAAGGGTACAAAATGTAAGGGGTTATTTATTTATTTTTTGAAGTTATTAAAAAACATGGAAACTTATAAATTTACACTTAACTTCATATTATTTATTTAAAATTCAACCACTAAAGTTTTATTAATTACCTCATCTTTTTTTAAGTTTTTGTTTTCACAAATTTGACACATATATTTTTATGTGTTTTTTTTTCTCCATCAAAATTTTTAATTTTGACCAAATTTGATTCAATTTTGACTTTTTTAACCAATCAGATCGCACGATTTTGCCTACGTATCAAAATCAAGCGTTGTGATTGGTCCAATGTTTTTTCTATAAGATCAAATCTTATAAAAAAACTATGAAATAATGTAATTCTTTTATTATGCAAAAGATTTTGTACAAAAATGTACGCATTGCGTTTTATTGCGTTTTTAACCATAAATTTAACAAATATTAAATTCATATTAGAAAAATTTTAGTACACAAAAGTTATAGATTTTAGGTTAATCTTTACTCGGGTTTTTGAATTACACAAATCTGATATCATATGAGTGAGGTATCACACGTTAAAGATGACATTTTAGTCATATTTGATTATGAAAAGCATGGCTTATGAACAATACGGATTATGATGAACAATGATGAATATGTATTAAGACTGATGAACTAGCTGATGAACAAGATTAGCTGATGAACAAGACTAACTGATGAACAAGACTTACTGTTAAACAAGACAATATCAATCTACATGTTGTAATAAGTATTCATCAGTTAGTCTTGTTCATCGGTTCATTAGTCTTGTTGATGAACTGATAAACAACACTAACTGATAAACATGACAACATCATTCTACATGTTATTCATAAGTGTTCATCAGTTAGTCTTGTTCATCACTTATAAGGCTTGTTGATGAACAAGACTAACTGATGAACAAGACTAATTGATGAACAAGACAATATCAATCTACATGTTTTTCATAAGTGTTTATCAGTTGGTCTTGTTCACCAGTTCATCAGTCTTGTTAATTAACTGATGAACAACACTAATTGATGAACAAGACTAACTGAAGAGCAAGACGACATCAATCTACATTGTAGCGCTACTGATTCACCTATTCGGGGGGTCTTGGTTGATCAAAATAAACAAGATAGATCATTGTTAGTTTTTAGTAAGAGAAAGTAGAGAGAGAGTGGGATGAACGCAAAAAGGAAAAATATTAGATTGAAAGAAAATGGGAAAAATACAAATGAACATCCATACCCCCATGGAGAGACATGGGGGTATTTATAGCTTATACTAAAGCTATCGATCCCATTATTACAATAGTAGTCCCTGCGTATAGCATATGATCTATAGCTAGTCCAATTCACGTGTAAGGCGCCAGCTTCACTAAAAAGTGAGGCTAACAATCTCCCTCCAAGATGGTGTCACACGTGAATTGATTACAATGTTTCCTACAAGCAAAAATAAAGTAAAATGATAAGAATAAAGTCCATCATTCTTTAAGATTATCTTCAATGACCTTGATCTTCTTGAATACTCCAGCTTTATTTCTTCAGCTTGTAGAATCTAGTTGAGTTTTTACTCCCTCCCAACTAGTTAGGCTCTTTTTTCTTCAGCTCCCTCCCAAACACCCTTGAGACTGATTAAGAATCAATGCAAAAGTCTTCTTAAGGGCATCCTTTCTCATTTAGGATACACTGTGAGAGGGATGATATCATCAACATTGTCTTACTTAGGAAGTGTTCCAATCTCGAAGTACATACTTTATCCTTTTACCAAAATCGAACCGTGGCACCAAAATCAATTAATACCCGGAAATGCACTTTTCTCCCTCCCAGAAAGACATGGTAAGACTTGCTACACCAAAGTCAACTAAGTCCCGAGTGTAGCAATTTATCCCTCTATGTAGTCAAAATGGTAACATCAAAGTTTATCCCTCTATGTAGTCAAAATGGTAACATCAAAGTCAACTAAGTCCCGAATGTACCAAATTAAATTGTTTCACCAAAGTCAACTAAGTCCCGAGTGAAAGCAATTTATCCCGCTATGTAGTCGAAACAATAACATCAAAATGGTAGCATAAAAACAACTAAGTACCGGATGTACACATTTCTCCCTCCAGGATGATGACTATTTGAGGAATCATCATACTCATGTGTACATCGTATATCAACTAGAACTGCTTACTTTGCTTCATAATTCGTGATTGCATAGGCAATACTCTGTGAGAAGATGTCGAATCATACTCTCTTAAACAATTCTCTCTCGATCAACCCGAACTAAATCCCCTTATCTATTTTGTCGGCTAATATTGATGACCACTGGTTGAAGCATAATCCTTCACTTGTGACTTAATCTTGTACTATCCATGTGACGAAAGAACACTGCAGAGGAAAATCTCTGAGTACCATATACTCACCCAAAAGTATACAAAAAATACATCACCACTTGAAATCTCCTCAACGACGTGAGACACTGAGTACTACAATGTAGCTCCTTAAAGTGATAGCTACTTTGTGGGTATAGGTAGAAAGAATCACAAAAGCAACTAGATATCCAAGTCTTAGTCACTAACACAAGTCATCTTCGTTGTGGAGAAAGAAAGAACCGAAGACGAAATAAGTACACTTCCCGTAAAAGTCTACTTCAATCCCAAATAAGTAACATCATACTATAACCATGTAGTCATTTAAATTCAATACGAGCCATTATAAATGAAGGTGAATTTTGATAAGGATCATTTTTAGTGTAATGTATTGTGTTTGTTGTGTTGTTGTTCGTGACATTTTGATGTGAATGTTAACGGATATCGGGCTCAATAAATTTTCCATAAGCACGGCCCGTCCAAGTAGTAAAACCCGGTCATTTTTACACTTTTACCCGACATCATTTTGTTTTATTACCCGGCTCAATCCATTAGTATTAGCAAATCCAATAACAACAGCCCAATAATCGGACCCAAAATCATTTTTGGCCCACTATAAATTTTACTCAGCCCATCACAATTATTAAAGGTTCGGCCCAGTCCAAAGAACTAGTACTATACTCGGCCCAAAGTTATGTGTTGATGCCCGGACAGCTAAAGCCTCACTAGCCCAACAGAAATACATCCTGGCCCAACTCCTTTACAACTTTCGGCCCATATTTTTCAATAACCCCTGGCCCATATAGTTAAGTTGAGGCCCGGCCTACCACACACCGATCCAACAGAAAAATTAGGGATATATAAACATACTTTCCCTAATTTTATTCATATCCAACCCTAACCCTAATCTCAACAATACGCAGTCACCATCTTTTTGCTCCAACCAAAATCTTTCCATTGACTGATCTAAAAAAAAGAAGTACCTCACTCACAATCGATACCATAGCAATAGATGCTATCTAGATTGCTCAATCACTCATTCATTTCTTCATAATAATCTCACCAAACACAAAATAATCTGACTGATTGAACACTAACCCATGAAATCATTCTTGTTCAATAATCCAAAAGTTAAGCCTTATACCAAAAAGGAAGAACGAAGGCTTCAAGATCCTTTTGAGGGTCTCGGGTAGGTTCGATTGATTTGTGTTTATCTTGTGATTTCCAACGAACTAAAGATTGATGATAACATAGTTGTTATTAATCATCTTTAATTTTGAAAATTGAAGAGGGTTTAAATCCCTACATAGATCGATGATGATTGTTTATTTTGTTGTATGGATCTTTTGAGGTCATGGATTTATTGTATTACACGAAAAAGAAACGAGGCTGAGATCTTGTATTGTCATTTTTATTTTATTTTATTTCGAGACTGCTTGAGGAGAAGGAGATAGGTTATATAAATCGTTGATGGTGAAATTGTGACGAAGGGATTATAATAGATTGTTGGATTTGATGATGTTGTAATTGGGTTTTGATATGGGTTTGAATTGAGTCTGTCATCATCTTTTCTTTTATTTCTGTTGTCATGATCTCCTTTGACCAGACTCGGCACTTGACTCACTGAGTTAACTCGGTTAACTTGATCAATACCGAGTTGACTCAGTTTGGTCTTGGTGTTAACTCGCCTTGGCCTATGAGGGTTGTTAACTCGCCTCTGCCTGGGGTATTGTTAACTCGCCTCTGCCTGGGTGTTAACTCGCCTCTTGTTAATTCGCCTTTGCTTGGGGTGATGTTAACTCGCCTTTGCCTGAGGTTGTTAACTTGCCTCTTGTTAATTCGCCTTGGTTGTTGTTAACTCGCTTCTTGTACTATTTTCTTGTCTTTTTGCAAAAAAAATAAAGAAACAATCTTTGACAGCTAAAAACTTGGATCTGTGTCTCTTTCTTTTCCAAATACGCCCAGAAATGATAAGCTTAAAAAATAAGCTCTTAAACCAGAAAATAAGCTCAAACAGACCATCCCAATAAGCTTTGCAATAAGCACTTGGACACACCCATAAATAAGTTTTGACAACAAATAAGCTCAGAAAACCAGATAGTGTGAAATAAGTCAAAAAATTGACGAATAAGCTGCAAGATCTCGTAAAAAACATTGTGACATGAAGAGCTTACTAATAAGCTTGAGATAAACAGAAAGCAACCAAAAAATATCAAAACCGAGACTAAGGAAAGTGATATTTTTTGTTGCAAAAGAGGTGAAAAACGTGACTTTTTGTGACAAATAAACCCACGAAAAAAACTGAAAATAGGCTATGATAATCTTTAAACACGAGACAACAAACACGCACAATTGATGAGGTGTCATTTTATACACTTTTTCGGGGTCGTTTAACCCTCAAAATCGTGTGTTTATGCCCAAAATAGGTACTTAATCGTTCCTTTTCAGGTATTTCTCATCTGTAAGACATTTGGATGAATTACACGTGACTTGGGCTTATTTGGAGAAGAAACGGCTGAGATTACGAACCAACACCAAGACTCTTGAAGATTTGTGCTCACAGAGCCTGGAGACGGCGTCACAAGCCATACATGACACCGTCACAACTCATCAAGTGACGGCGTCACATCATTTCATGACGACGTTAGCCCGCACCGACTCAAACACAGATCTAGAAGATTCTTCTTATGACGGCGTCATGACTAAAATGCGACGTCGTCGAGTCATTTTTCTTATATATACAAACCCGAATTTAAGGTTTTGAGTGTGTAACTTTAGAATAAAAAGAGGGTACGAACCCTAGTTTGTTTAGCAGCTGTAGGAGACGATTTTGGGGCCTAAAACCCCTATTGTACTTCTTCCAATTCATGTTTTAATCAAGTAAGGTTTACTTAATCATTAAATATGTCTATGTGTTGTTTGATTTATTGTTCTTGCTTTATCTTTAACATGCTTGGCTAAACCTCCTATTGTGTTTATTTATGATTGTATGAAACCTATAATGTAGATCTTAGTGGTGTTGCTTCTTGTGATGGATGTGCACGTTAGGTCTTAGAAAACCAGCTTTTGTCTGCATCGCTGTTGATATGTCTAGGGAAACATGATTGTGTAGAAAGGATACCATCGGGTAACAGTCTTCATACTACCTTGCCCCCTAAATAGGTTGATCACTTTTAATATATTTGTCACATTACTTTAGTGTACTGCAGAAGCCTGGATAGCCTTCATACTAACCTTGCACTGTGCGTTCTCTAGCGCATACGTAATAACGACGGGTTTGTGTAATTCATTCATGCTTTAGGAAATAGTTACACAGATCATCACAAGTGTGACAAGGCAATGACACTAGGAGAAGCAATCTAGGGAGTAATACATGATTAAATAAACATAGTCTTTTATCTTATTGTTATCACCATTAGTTTAGATTAATATTTAGTTTAATAGCTAAAACCAACCAACCTCTCCAATATATGATTTTACCTGCTTTCATAAAATATAAAAACAGAAAAAGAATCCTCCCTCAACCCTTAGAATTCTGTTAGACCGTGATCAAGCCTTTCCAACCTATTACTCGATTGAACGATAAACAACCCCGAGTCTTGCCTATACTACACTACAACGATTAGGTTCACTGCCTAGGGAGTTGTAAAACTTCTCGTGTAGAAGTCCTACGACAACCGCACATCAAGTTTTTGGCACCGTTGCCGGGGAATAGTTAGGTATTGATCATAGTTTAACTTAGTTCTACTCGCTTGAATCCTTTCAAGTGAGATTTTAATTATGCATATTAGCTTTCTCGCAGTCTATCTTTTCTTTGTACCCTTTGTTTTATAAATCACTCTTTCGTTCACCATCATGATGAATGAAAGACCACCAACCACACCCTTTCAAAACCCTCCACAAAACACAACCTTCCCATTCTAAAGATATACCTTGGTGTTCCAACAGCATCAAGATGAACCTATCTACGATCGTGACTCGTTTTCAAAACTTTATAAAAAAGTCCTCGTCTGGCTCGATTATTGGTCCCTTACTCAATTCTTTTATGATCATGTCGACGACTATACCCGAATGGACCTTGACTTTGCAGCAGACGGGAACCTTAGGGAATTAAGTGGTGAAGAAGCATGAGAAGCCATAGAAAATTTCACCCAAGGCCAAAAAGAATGGGACAACCCACCAAACATTATTTCTGAACAAGAAGTAGCAAATTTGAAGGCTCAAGCAAAAAGATTGTTTGGAAATGAGGATGTTTGGGTTGAGATGCATTGAGGTATAGCATGGGATATGGTGGAAAATTTGGACCCATAAAGTTCCCTATAAGTCCTCCCATCATTTGAGGAATATGCACCACCCGTGACTTACCCGGAAGAAGTAGAAAAGACTTTAGGGACCCCGATAGAGGTAGAACCTTTGAACAGAATAAAACTAGAGGAAGTAGGCTTGAATTATGATCACAACACTCCTCTTAGTTCTAGGTAAGTTCCTAGTTTTGATGGATCGGAGCCTCAACCTTTACTCAATACTCCATCCTTAGATGTAAGTCTAGGAGACATAATAGGCTCCAAACCACTCATCAAACCACATAGTCTGGATAGAGGTAGTAGATTATTTAACAACTCAAACATCGCCTTCACCGCACATGGCAAATTCCCATCCTAAGGGTGTGTATAGTTATTATAACCCAGGAATAAATGACCCTAAGAGACATTATGGATTTAAACCGGGTTTATTAGGAAAAAGTGGATCCCTAGGTGTTGATATTTCAAATTGGGAGATGTTTGATGATGATTGGGGATTAGAATCTAAGGAAGTTTCTCCTTTAGGAGAAAAACTTAGTTTATTCGATAGACCAAATAAAGTAGAGAGAGGTAGAATTCTTGAAACACACCATTTGAAACATATAGTTCACCAACCAATTTTCCAGCATGTGACCCCTTATCATAACAATGGTGTGTACCGTTACTATCACCCGCACTTGAACTCAAGTGTAGGGAAACCCTCCCCTTTATCTGTTAAATAAGGGTAGAGTCGGGCTCGTGACTCGAACAAAAACAAGCGCTTCTTGGGAGGCAACCCAATTTACTTTTCCCGCAAATTAGGAGTGTCATGTGTGTTTTAATTCTCTATAGTTTGTTTTATTATGCTTGAACTATCATGTAATCATGCTTTGTTTGTCTTTAACCTCGTCTTAATTTCAATCAAAGGTATTTTGCAAACAATAAGTGTAGGGGAATTCATCCGGCTTTTGAGCCAAATTCAAACATGTTAAATGAATTGTTTAGATTAATTCACGTCAATTTCGAGTCATATGATTGAATTGTTAAATCTCATGTTTTATGCAGCCATTTATACAGGAATAAATTTATGGAATCAAGTGCAGAATTTTTTTTATCAAGAACAAAAATTTCATTTTCACAGACTGTGGAGACGACGTCACGATTAACACGCGAAGCCGTCACCAAGACACCTGTGACAGGGTCACCACAACCCTGACGGCGTCAAACGCCTAGGTTCAGAAAACTCAAAGTTTTTAATCATTTTTGAAAACAAAACTTGCACGACATTTAATATATGTATTCTTCTGTTATAAACCTGCAAAACCTAATGAGTATAACAAGTCTTTCATCCTATTTATCGAGTCGAACCTTAAATTCATATTGTATATTGGTAAAACGCACATTTTATGCTTGGTATAGTTGTCTTTGTCTTTGATTACATGTTATATTTGATGAGAAATGATGAGTAGAACTGGGAAGTTCTTTAGGAAGTTTCAATTGGATGATTCCTTATCGGAGGACGATTTAACAAGTTATCGCATGTTTCTTTCCTTCTCCAAATTATTGAGTAAAACAGGGGAGATACTACAGTTTCTTTCTCTTTTATCTGTTTTTATAAAGGGTAATTCTAGAGAAAATTGGGGACGAAATTTCAAATAAAGTGTATGGGAAAATAACTTAGAAACTATTCGTTTCTTTCTTCCACACCCAACACCTCTGACCAAACTCATTTCATCCGTTCTTCAAAATTAGATATGCACTTTATGGTTCTAACTGAATCTATTCCCTGGTAAACAGTGAAGGAAAGAACTATATTTAATTTCAATAAAGTATGTATGTATTTCAGTAAGTTATCATAAACTTGGAGATACTGTACCAAACAACCCCTCAATACGCTAACCACGTCGTTGCGAACCATCAATCTAGTACGTTGTCCAGGCTCTTCTTTATTTTCTTGGCGGACCACTTCTTGTCCCATTTTTTTAATCATGTCATGCAATAACAGTCCTGTAGAGAAATCGTCTGTTTTAATTAGACCTTTATCAACCAGATATTTAATTTCAATATCTGGGAAGAATCCTGGGTATTCATCTTGTAATACTTTGACTACTAAATTCTTATCCATTCCAACAAAGAAACAAACAATATCCAGAAATAATTTCTTGGCTCTTTTGGTAAGTGAATCAAAGCTCATTTGAAATTTCTTTTGAATATCTTCATGAGGAATTTGTTTTAGTGTCTCCAGTATTCTTGGCCATTGTTTCCTTTCATGATATGTAAAATGGCGACTCCAGACCTCAAGAACCAAGGGAAGTCCTCCAGCACGAAGGGATATTTCATCTACAAACTTTTGGTCGACAGGTTCATCTATTCCATATGAGAGTCCAGTGAAGAGTTTAAAAGACTATGGTGTCCAACAAGCTTATATTGTAGAGAGTGTATGGTAGATTCCCAAGGGAATGTTTATTTCTTGTTGTCACAATGATTCTACTTTCACAACCGAAGTAGGCAGAATGAATTCCTAATGCTTGCAACTGCTCAAACCTATAAACGTCATCAAGTACCAAAAGAACCTTTTGACCGCTAATCAACCTCTTTATCTTTCCAGCTCCATCATTATGAATACCCATAAACTTATCATTTCCAGTTAGACAAGAAATGACATCCTTCTGCAACTTAACCTTCCAATTTTGACCCCCATATTCGTAATTATGGATATCCTGGATAAAACAGCTGACATCGAAATCTGCAGCAATTCTGTCATACACAGATTTGGCGATAGTCGTTTTACCTGACCCACTAATTCCAAAAACTGCAAAAATGGAAGGAGCCTAGTTGCTTAACCTTAATGCTGAAATTATATCTTGTGCTCTTGATTATATCCCAACAGGGTGCTCTACATCACATAACTCTTGTGGATTTTGCAGCTTTCTAACTATTTTAATAATTTTTCGCAAGAACTTCTCTTGGTCTCTGCAAAATTCGAGAAAAAAAGAAACTTTATTACTCATTTGTGTAATCTTTATAGCAGAAAGGTTTAGGGATCAAGGTATAAATGGCGTTCAGGATTTGTTTAACTAAAAGTAACACAGTTCGAATGCTTGAATGAGCTGTTTTTTAAATGTATTTTTTGTATTAACTTAACAACAAAATAGAAAAAAACAAAAATGTGTCACTCACATTCATGGTTCTAAAAGGCGCGTCATGGGGCCGCTAAGGCTTCGCAAAGACGCGAGGCGTGACCTCCAAGCTACGCAATAGACCAAGGCTTGGGCGTAAGACTTGACGTGAGATGAGGAGTGAAAAAACGTGATAAGGCGCAATAAAACGTGATACATGGAGTCTTTTTTGAATTCAATTTCGATAAAATAGTTTTTTTGACTTTATTCCTTATGTATAACACTTTTTGTAAACTCAATATATTTGAAATATGATATAAATATATAAATTTATAAATATTTTCATATTTTGTGCCGCTTTAAGTCACGCCTTAAAAACGTCATGCCTCGCCATGGCACGTAAAGGCGTGAGGCTTGGCCATGCCGTCACGCCACGCCTCACGCTATCTATAACCTTGCTCATATTGTTTTGCAACCATCTTTAAATTAAGAGTTAATTATAAACGAGTTGGAATTTAGCCCGCGCGTTGCGGCGGGGCAGCACAGTTTATGAATTTTTAAAGAAAGGTTATCATATTTTTTTTATAAGAATGTGTAGAGAATTTTAATATTTTTTATACGATCGTACAGACGTTTAAAGCGTATCAATATTGGACTCGTTTTGGTCGTAATTTAAAAGGGTTGTATTTTTCATTAAAAGTGCGCCATACGTTTGCCACATATTGATAAAGAAAACTTCTTGTATAAAAAAATCGTAATTAGTGAGAATCTGAGGGCCTTTGTTGTCATTTTTTTTACTAATTTTTTATCGATACAAAACAGTGTACTATTTTTCTAAATGTTGATAATTAAGTAAAAAAAAGTATAAGCTCAACAAATAGTCATGCTATATGATCGGATATAGGCTGTGGGTCGAGAATGCACAAAAGAACAAAATTAAAACATGATCAGTAGAATGTGTGTGTTGGAAATTTTTATATATTTTTTCTTTTTAAAAACGTATATTAAACTTCAACATTTTTAATAAAAGCGTACTCACGTCTGGAACATATTAATATTGGGCTCATTTTATTCGTGGTTCAACGGCATTTCTGTTCGTGTATTTTTTTATTTAAAAATTTTATGTAAAAAGTCGTGAATAATAAAAACTTGAAGGGCCTTTTTTTTAATTTTTTTAAAAAAATTTTATGTAAGAAAGTCGTGCACAATTAAAAGTTGATGGGCCGTTTTGTAATTTTTTTTTTACGTTGGGCCAGTTTTTGAGCTAATTTTGGGCTAGATTGGGCCGATACTGTAGCACTGTAGAAGCTACCGTAAAAACTTGATGCTCTAGTATATAGGTAAATTGTTAGGCTAAATACAGTAAATTAACGAGATATTAAGCAATCATGCAAGAACACACAGATATATTTAATGTGGTTCAACACATAAAAAAAGAGATCAAACTGTCCTCTATGGACCTCTTATGTGTATTAGACAAATATTGACAGGGTTACAACTAGCAAACCGTGGTTAGAATATTTAAACCCTACGACTTGCTCCTAATTATGGCTTTGGGGCCCATACACATATCGTGTCAAAATCCGTCTTTGAGCCGTCTTCCAACTTTTCATGCGAGGTCCATAAATCCATTTTCACAATTATATGTTAATACATTCATAGTTTATTTGTAATGAAATTAAGGATTTGAAAAGGCAAGAAAGTGTAAGAAAAGTTACCCATTTTGCAAGGTTATACCACACGATTGACCAGCATCTTTTAGAGCTTGCCTCCATCTCTGAACCCTTTCGGGATTGACGTGGTTCTCATGATCTTGGAAAGCTTCTTTGAAAGAACCTTCTTGACTTCTAACATCAGATGGTTCGACATTAAAAAATATGGGAAAGATTTTTCTTTTTTTAAACTTGGGGAGGGAATCCATTATGAAGACCAACTCATCAAGGCACCTTGTAGAATAAGGGTAGCTGAGGGATAATACAACAACATAGATCTCAGATTCCTCGATTGCTTTTAACAACTGGGACCTAACATCTTGGGAACCTACTATAGGGAGCCTGGTGTGGTCAGATATGGAAAAACCGTGGCGTGTGAGGGCTCCTTTGAGATGACTAGCAGCAGCTTGTTGCCCGTTTGTCTTTCCCTGCTATGTAATTCTTTTTATAATGTAAATAAAATTAGAATAAAAAAAATATATATATAACTTCCACTCCTAAAATCTGTTCTTAACCCTCTTTCCTGGTGAATATCATACTTCGTTTAATTGAAAAAAAATTAAAAATGCTCAAGTTGACTATATACAAGTTGCTTTCTCAACAATTATAATAGCAATTGTCAAATGCAATTATTGCTTAATCAACATTCTATCTGACGTACGAACCGTGTTATGTTTAATTAAACAACTAGTTTTTCTTAGAAATTTTCTTCACTTCCTATACCTTACCAACTACATCTAAAAACTTTTTCTTGTCCCTTTTAGTTGGTTATAATCGTTTAACTATTTTAGTTAACCAACTTTCATGTCTAATAACGTAAGTTTAAAACTTTAAACAAGATAAATAAAGGAGTAAGAAATACACAGATTTTTCAACATTTAAATTCTTATTATAAATGAATCAAAGAATTTACTTAAGATTTTTCGAGGAATAACAATTTAAGTTGAATGACAATATTTGATAATCTCCTAACTAAAATTAAACACAAATCAAGATTAATGTTTAAGTAAGAACTCTCTTTAACCAAAATGAATTTGTTCAGGGACTAAAGTTTTATTTGATGAGTAAATGCTCTCTTTAACGTGTATCACATTAATTGAAAGAGATAAACATTTACCATTTTACAACATTCTTTTTTATAAGCTAAGATCGAGGTGGATCTAACGGTATAGTACCCTTACATTAAATGCTTCTATTCTTAGAATGTGTTCAATCCCACTTTAGGGAACAATGTTGACAATTGTTTTCCTTTTTCACCAACTTGTGTGTTATACAAATAATGTCTAAAAAAGTTATTATATTTTTTTTCCCACTATTACGTTACAAGACACTAGCAACAAAAACTAAAGTTGAACTATGAGAATGACACATAAAAATCATGGCAAACTAATGACCCACTTACATATTACAAAGATCACCTTTTTTATGTTGTGACCCACTTACAAGCTACTAAGAAAATACTCGTTTTATTATGTTCCTGCAAGTTGACTGGAAGTGTTAGGAGTCTCACCAAGAAAAAATAACATCTTTTAATTGGTGTAGAACCATGTGTTCATTTATTCAAAACCGTGTCAGGAAATGTTCCATCCATATTGTTTTGTTCATTATATTATTACTATCAAGCATCTGGATTCATTTGCTACATCTTCTTCTTGTAAGATGTATTAGGGTAAATAATCTGTATATCCCCAATAACAATCATCGGTTTGACATATATACAGTACAAGAATATTACAGACTTGGGCTTGAGCCCAAGACACACTAATAGAAATACAATACGGGCTAACACTCCCTCGCAGTTGGAGCGGGAGGACACCGAACGCTTAAACTGGAGCGAAATTCCTCAAATAAAGTTGAAGGTAACCATTTGGTGAAAATATCCGCAAATTGATAACGAGAAGGTACATGAAGCACGCGGATCTGACTAGCAGCAACCAAATCACGAACGAAATGTATGTCAATCTCAATGTGCTTCGTACGCTGATGTTGAACCTGATTGCATGATAAATAAACAGCACTGACATTATCACAATAGACAAGCGTAGCAGAAGATAAAGGAGTATGTAACTCATACAGTAAATTGCGTAACCAGCAAGTCTCAGCAACAGCATTGGCAACACCATGATACTTTACCTCTGCACTGGAACGAGAAAGCGTCGGCTAACGCTTAGAGGACCAAGAGAGTAGGTCGTTGCCAAGAAATACACAATAACCTGAAGTCGAGCGACGAGTAGTAGGGCAACCAGCCCAATCCGCATCCAAATATGCAACCAAATCTGTAGTAGAGGAAGAAAATAATTGCAATCCATACTCCAAAGTACCACGAACATACCGCATAATCCGCTTAAGAGCCGAAAAATAAGACTCCCGGGGATCATGCATATAAAGACACACCTGCTGAACTGCATAAGAAATATCCGGTCGGGTAAAAGTGAGGTACTGTAGAGAACCTACAAGACTCCAATAAAGAGTCGGGTCAGAAACCGGATTACCATCACTTCCCAGTTTAGACTCAGTATCAATAGAAGTCCGATTAGAATTACAATTATCCATATGTGCCATGTCAAGAATCTCAATAGCATATTTCTTCTGAGATAAAAACAACCCCGAAGAATCACGTGTAACTGATATACCCAGAAAATAATTGAGCGGACCCAGATCTGTCATAGCAAACTCCTGATGTAACGATTTAATAATCTGTTGTAACAAACTCTCAGAAAAAGCTGTGAGAACAATATCATCAACATACAATAACAAGTAAGCATATCGGTCCCCTGTCTGTAGATAAATAAAGAGGAGTCACACCGACTATGAGAAAAACCAACCCGAGTAATATAAGATGCAAACCACAAAAACCAAGCTCGATGGGCATGTTTAAGCCCATAGAGAGACCGCTGTAAAAAACATACATAATCAGGATGAACATAATCCTGAAATCCATGAGGTTGATGCATATAAACAGTCTGAGAAAGATCACCATGTAAGAAAGCATTCTTGACATCGAGTTTATGAATCGGCCAATGTCAAGAAGTAGCTAGACTAAGAACAATTTGAATAGTACCTGGTTTAACAACCGGACTAAAAGTCTCATCAACATCAACCCCCTCTGGTATGCGTTTAATTACACATATCTTTTACCTAATAAATCGACCCTAAATGACCAAAAACGCACATAAAATGCCATAAATATGCTTGTTTTTGCGTTTGTACTGTGCAGGTACCAGATATTCACTAAAGGACAAAAAACGAAGCCAAACCGGACAAAACCAAGCTCGGATTTGAAAAGAGCGTGAAAAACCGAAGCCAAGGGTACAAAAGGATTGAAAACAGAGCTAAAACGAATATTTTCGGATCAACTCGACAACGTTTGTGCATTTAATGAAGTCAAGGCGAAGTCAAAGTCAACCCCGTGATACGGCTTTGGAAATGGCATCGAAAACCGAACCCGAAAACCTAAAATGATAAAAGTAGGCCCACCCGTACCCACCTAGTGGGCCCGGGTCAGCCCACTATAATTATTGAACCTTAAAATCCATATAAAAAGCCCAAGTCTCTTTTATTATTATAACCGGCCCAAATAAATATAACCTAAGCCCATACCCTATGTTAACAACCGTTAGTCCATTACTCCATTTTATACTTCTCATAGTTAGTCCTTTAGGGACTAACTATGCAAACAACCTGCTAACTCCAGGACCAAAGGTGTAAAATACAAGGACATGTATTGCAAAACCACACAACACCTTGAGGGACCAATTGTGCCAACTTCCAAAACTTTACCCAGTAACACATATGAGCCCATTTTCCCACCAACTGTTCATTGTCTCTCTCCCCTCCTCTGCAACACCACCCCCACATGGCTCACATCCATGTTGGCAATCCCTAAACTTTCTATTGGGCAAAGAATGAAGACAAAGAAATTAAGGGTTCAGATCAATTGGCTTGGTGACCAAGGCTAATGGAGGGTCTAGATGAAGGCTTGGAACTCACTCACTCAACTAAAACAAGAAGCACACAAGCTGAAGACTTAGACAACATATAAAAAGAGAAGAAGATAGAAGATAGAAAATAACTAGGAGTGGGAGTAGTTGTAGTTTTTAAGTTATGTTTTTAATGTCTTTAAAATTCTGTTGTTTTTAAATTTTGAAGCCTTGTAAACTTCTTCTGTTTGAATGAAATCTAAGTTTATGCAAAATTTGTCATTGTCTTTTTAAACTGCTTAAATTGTTCTAGCTTATTTCTTGTTTGAAATTTGTTGTGTTTAGATTCTCTATCATTATTATGCTTGTTTGTTGTCTGGTTGCTAGAAAAATCTTGCTTAATCCAGTATTTTCAAGTTTAAAAATGTTAAAAGGAAACTTTAAGGGGTGTTTGGCACAAGGGTTAGAAATGTGTCAAAATTGTTTTAAAAACCTTTGGGTCTCAATTGTCATATTTGGAAACCCTTTTTGAGCAAGTCTTAATCTGTTTTTCATAGTGTCAAGGGATTAATTCATGTTTTAAAGTTTTTCTTAAGCGTTTGTGCAAACTTATTGTGACAGAATGAGTTTTAAGCACTTCTTTTGAATAAGCTTTCCAAACCAGTTTTTAGTCCTTGTGTGTGTGCCTTTTATAGTGTCTAAGTTGAGTGGAATCAATCTTTTTGGTCTCCTTGTATCTTTTACAAAACTGTCAAATTTTTGTTAAGTTTTCTTTTGTGTAAAAACTGCCAATTTTCATTCCTCAAATTCAGATGGTTATTTTTGTTTTTAGTCTCTAATTTTTTGCATTCAAGTTTATTTTGAGTCACTCTTAATCTGTTTTAAGTTATTTTTCTATCCTGAGCTTATTTGCAAGCTTATTTCTAAGCTCACTTTTTAGCCCTTAGAAACTTATAAAATCTCCCTTGGTGCAAAAGTCAATATTTACAGCCTCTTTATGTAGCTTATTTTTAGTCAAAAATTTATTTTCTTTACATTTATAGATTCCCCATAAGCCAATTTATAAGCCCTATGAAGCCTTAAGCTTAGGATCCCCTCTAGGTAGCTTATTTTTAAGCTCAAAGAACCCACTTTGACTGTTTGGTCTGCCAGTTTGGACCCTTAGCTTATTTAGGTTTTCTGGCTTATTTGTTTATTACTTTTGGCTTATTTTAGTTGTTGTTAGCTTATTTAGGTTAGGATAACCTTCTGCCTTAGCTTAGTTTCCTTTGCCTTAGCTTATTTTTCCCTTTAAGTTTCCTAATAGCTTAGTGCTCTTTTGCCTTAGTTTAGTATAGTGTAG